>JACEEZ010012453.1:532500-562500 GCA_016584305.1 Chionoecetes opilio | reverse complement strand
GTATTGGATTATTGGATTATATTGGATTGTGTAAGTATTGGATTATTGGATTATTGGATTATATTGGATTGTGTAAGTATTGGATTATTGGATTATTGGACTATATTGGATTGTGTAAGTATTGGATTATTGGATTATTGGATTATATTGGATTGTGTAAGTATTGGATTATTGGATTATTGGATTATATTGGATTGTGTAAGTTTTGGGGATTTTGGATTATTGGATTATTTGGATTGTGTAAGTATTGGATTTTTGGGTTTATTGGATTATATTGGATTGTGTAAGTATTGGATTTTGGATTATTGGACTATATTGGATTGTGTAAGTATTGGATTATTGGATTATTGGACTATATTGGTTTGTGTAAGTATTGGATTATTGGATATATTGGATTTTTGTAATTGGATTATTGGATTATATTGGATTGTGTAAGTATTGGATATTGGACTATATTGGATTGTGAAAGTATTGGATTATTGGACTATATTGGATTGTGTAAGTATTGGATTATTGGACTATATTGGTTTGTGTAAGTATTGGTTTATTGGACTATATTGGATTGTGTAAGTATTGGATTATTGGACTATATTGGATTGTGTAAGTATTGGTTTAATTGGACTATATTGGATTGTGTAAGTAGGGGATTATTGGACTATATTGGATTGTGAAAAGTATTGGATTATTGGACTATATTGGATTGTGTAAGTATTGGATTATTGGACTATATTGGATTGTGTAAGTATTGGATTATTGGTTTTATTTTGGGAAATTTTTGTAAGTATTGGATTATTGGACATATGATTGTGTAAGTATTGGTTTATTGGATTATATTGGATTGTGTAAGTATTGGATTATTGGTTTATTGGATTATATTGGTTTGTGTAAGTATTGGATTATTGGACTATTTTGGGATTGTGTAAGTATTGGATTATTGGACTATATTGGATTGTGTAAGTATTGGATTATTGGACTATATTGGATTGTGTAAGTTTTGGGAAATTATGGACTATATTGGATTGTGTAAGTATTGGATTATTGGATATATTGGATTGTGAAAGTATGGATTATTGGACATTTTGGGATTGTGTAAGTATTGGATTATTGGATTATATTGGATTGTGTAAGTATTGGATTATTGGATTATATTGGATTGTGTAAGTATTGGATTTTTGGACTATATTGGATTGTAAGTATGGATTATTGGATTTTTGGGGACTATATTGGATTGTGTAAGTATTGGTTTATTGGACTATATTGGATCGTGTAAGTATTGGATTACATTTGGGGAACAAATTTTTGTTGAGTTAGGTCGACACTTGTTATTAAGTAATTTTTGGGTGCTGAACCCAAAAAACTGATCTCAGTTTTTCTCTATCACGTCAAGTTTTTGAACTGTAGGATTTTCGTTTTCTTAAAAAATATGAAAAAATACTGTACATAAAAGTAACAGTGCTTATTTTATAAAAGTTGCAAATGTTAACATACAATGAAAAATGAAAGAAATAGGCATGAATAGAATGTTATTTAACATTATCATGTTTTTAGAAAGGATAAGGCTATAATTGTGTGCAGGTAAGGTAAAAATTTTCGTTTTTAGCTTTGTCTGGAGTTGTTCAACTTGAGGACTATCGGGGTTTGATGCTCCAACAATAGTCAGCATCATATGCACATCCCATCTACCCTGGTAACGTTCTTCCATAACCTTCAAATCTGGTGAAATCGTTCACCTTGCTCGTCGCTAGCCAGCACCCAAAATTTTCCGGAAAGTTGGCAAGATGGCTAGCAAAAAATGTACTTTTAAAACTCATGTTGCAACCAAACGCTTTGTAGCTCTCCAATAGTTTCTGACAATTTTTGTGTAATTACTTGCACGTGTATTTCCAAGAAAGTTCTTGACGACGTCTTTGATGTAGCCAAAACATTCTTTCAAGGTCTGACATAGTACCGTTGAAATGTTCATCTTTGATGAGCTGTCGAATTTGTGGACCATCAAACACACCGGCCTTGATTTTTTTTAATTGACAGTCCAGGAAATGCCAAGATGATGTACTTCAAACAGTCGCCATCAGTTGACAATGCTTTTACAATTGTTTCATGAGACCTAGTTTTATGTGCAGAGGTGGGAATATTATTTTTCTTCCTGTCAACAAGTGGCTCATGTACAATGTTAGGATTCTCCAGGTTTAAGATCAGATCTCGGAGGCCAAATTTGTTGAACCCAATGCTTCTCTCGAGCTCTGCTATCCCACATACAGAGAAAAGCAGGGATACTTTGTGTATCACGTTGTTGACCAAGAAGGAAGGACACCATTTTAAGGTCAACACAGATGATCCATTGTGTTTGTCATATTGGGAATAATCAATGACTCTCTTTTCATCTCCATATTCTTCACGAAGACAGACCGAATGCCCCAAAAGGGACTGCGCCAAACAAAAATTTCCATTGTGTAGAAGTTTTACTACAGCTCACAAGTGGAATTTTGCTTTTCTGGAGGGTAAGCTGTGGAGAAAAACTTGACGTGCTAGAAAAAAACTGACTAAGATTTGGGAAACAGCATGCCAATTTTAGTCTTAAATAAGCTCAAAAAATCTAACTCAACAATTTTTTTTCTTCAAATTGTTCCCCAGTGTTATTGGACTATATTGGATTGTGTAAAATATTGGATTATTGGATTATATTGGATTGGTAAGTATTGGATTTTGGGCTATATTGGATTGTGTAAAATATTGGGGTTATTGGACTATATTGGGGTTGTGTAAGTATTGGAAATTATTGGACTATATTGGATTGTGTAAGTATTGGATTATTGGATTATATTGGATTGTAAGTATTGGATTATTGGACTATATTGGATTGTGTAAGTATTGGATTATTGGATTATATTGCACTATATTTGATTGTATAAATGTTGGATTAAAGATCATTTCGTGACTTATTCATCACACGTCCTTCTTCCTGTACCTTTGTGCTGTCAGCTTCCTGTCGTGGGATAAGTCATACATAAGTCATAAGTCATACATAAGTCTACCTCCATTTGGTGTGTCATTTTCTACATATTTTTCTACACATCATTTTGCTCCCCTTTTTAGACGTAATCTCACCCTCCACCTCTAATTGATGACAGCAAGTATGGCTAGTTAGTGAGCATTACGTTGGATCATTGCCATTCATAAATTAACGGAAATTTGTGCTAGAAAATACATAGTTGACGGGGGACCACTTCAATAAAAAATATATTGTACTCTGGTGCATATTATTTACCATGCAAATTATCCTTTCCCCCGTGGCTGTGGCCTATTTATAGACAGATAGATAGATAGATAGATAGATAGATAGATAGATAGAGAAGATAGAGAGTAGATAGATAGATAGATAGATAGATAGATAGATAGATAGGATAGATAATAGATAGATAGATAGATAAGATTTGAAAAGAAGATAGATAGATAGATAGATAGATAGGATAGATAGATAGAGAGAGAGATAGAGAGAGAGGAGAAGAGAGAGAGAGAGAAGAGAGAGAGGCGAGAAGAGAGAGAGAGAGAGGGGAGAGAAGAGAGAGAGAGAGAGAAGAGAGAGAGAGAGAGAGAGAGAGAGAGAGAGAGAGAGAGAGAGAGAGAGAGAGAGAGAGAGAGAGAGAGAGGAGAGAGAGAGAGAGAAGAGAAGAGAGAGAGAGAGATGAGATGAGAGAGAGAGATGAGAAGATAGAGTAGATAGATAGATAGATAGATAGATAGATAGATAGATAGGTAGGTAGGTAGATAGATAGATAGATAGATAGATAGATAGATAGAAGATAGATAGATAGATAGATAGATAGATAGAAGATAGATAGATGGGAGAGAGAGATAGATGAGATAGAAGATAGATAGAAGGAGAGAGGAGAGAGAGAGAGAGAGAGAGAGAGAAGAGAGAGAGAGAGAGAGAGAGAGAGAGAGAGAGAGAGAGAGAGAGAGAGAGGAGAGAGAGAGAGAGGAGAGATAGAAATGGCTGTAGATAATTATGTATTCTATGGAAAGCTTGTAAAAATGTTTATTGTCCGCATTTCATTGAATTTTCCACTGCTTGTGTAATTGGTATGTTAATGTTATCCTGTAATGAATATCCAGCATGATTTACATCGTATTGTTGGGGTAGATAGAACGAATCTACTCCCCCAATATATTGAGTAAGCGCGTAACCTTGTGAAAACCTTTTATTGCTATGACACTGAGCCTCATTGTTATCAAATAATATGAATTAACCTCGTAAACATCTAGTAAAGATATAAAGTATAGAGAGGTTTACCTGGCTCGAGACCTGACAAGTGTTCGCTCAGTCACAGTAAAGCCAAGGCCAAGAAAGGGCCTTGGGTAAAGCCAGCTCTCCTCACTGTGCCTTTGTCTGCCATGCTCACCGCGTCCTTAACACTGCTGACCTTCACGAGTGGCTTATACGGTGTCTTTGTCAGTGCCTGAGAATTCTACGCAATACCTGGTTGTTGCAGGTCAATAAACAATGCATTCATGTATCACCGTGAGGGCGCCGCAGGCAGGTGTGTGGCGTGACCAAAATGATACAAGGGATGCGTAACTTTAGTTATGAGAGGAGATTGAAGTTATTAAAATTACACTCACTCGAGAGACGCAGAGTAAGGGGTGATCTGATAGAAGTTTTTAAGTGGATAAAGGGATTTAATAAAGGAGAGGTAGGAAAAGTTCTTACGGCTTTTAACCAGGGTAGAACAAGAAGTAACGGATTCAAGCTGGAAAAGCGTAGATTTAGAAAGGAAATAGGGAAAAACTGGTTCACAAATAGGGTGGTGAATGAGTGGAATGGTCTCAGTAGACAGGTAGTTAGTGCGAAGTCATTAGGGAGCTTTAAAGGGGAGCTGGATAGGTTCATGGATGGGGATGAAAGGTGGATGTAGGTAGTGTTAGGTGACAGGAACTACCACGTGTAGGCCTCGCGGCCTCTTGTAGCTTCCTTATTTTCTTATGTTCTTATGTTCTTATGTGACGGCGGCGCCATCCTCACTCACACACCTGACTGCCGCCGTGCCGCCTCCAGCCCTGCAGCCCGCCAAGATGACCTTCACCGCCAGGGTCACAGCGGTGCTCGATGCCGGTATCCAGGCTCTAAAGGCGGCCTGTCATTACCGGGATATGTTCGCCTCTTGCTCCGAGGCAGGTGACGTGAGCCACGGCGGCCGGACGGTGCCTGGAGGGGGCAGGGCGGGGGCAAGGCGGGGGCATGAAGGAGAGGGCGAGGAGGGGGCATGAAGGAGAAGGCAGGGTGGGAGGGTGCAGGAGGGTCGGGGGCATGGAGGGGGGTGAAGTTCGGGGCGGGGGCGTGCTGGGAGGGACCATAACACACGGGTGACGCATGGGGGCCTTAAGGGAGCAACGCTTTTAGCCCGGGCTCGTAAGTGGATGTACACGACAAAACCTTCCTATAAATCAATGAGTAAAGCAGAAGGTAAGGTGTATGATTTAGTAGCGTAAAGGAGCTGAGCCGGGCGAGCAGTGACATACAGGCGCCACACCAACACTTTGACCGTGACCTGCAAAGGCAAGGCAAAGGTCACCGGCATGTAGGCAGCATTCGTAAAGACAACACAGCAGCGCCGCTCAGCCAAGCCTCCGACAGGGACAACTTGGCGGTGTCTTACGAATACGAATACGAATTTGTATTGTATGTATACGAATACCCTTGAGACCCAGAACGTAAATTCCATTGTAAATTGGGAGCCATTAGACGGTTTTTAGTGAATATAAGCAATATTTTATAGATATGACCTGTTTAATATCCTTGTCGACTAACTAATTTGGTATATTAAGTGACTTTTCTTAATTTTATGGCTCGACAACATACATTTTTTTATAGCAAAGGAAAGATCTGGGCGTGAAGGGGTTATAAGAAAAGATTGAAAGGTGCACAAGAAGGGATAGTAGGAAGTAGTAGGGGGAGGAAGAGAAGATAATATTAGTAGGAGAGAATGTCATGGCGAGATTTTACAGTGATATTCTTACAAGGCTGTGAAAGGTTCTCTGTCGTAGGATTAGTTAATGTTGTCTTGGTGGTATCCTCATCGTCAGACACGGTTAATATTTACTCGTACTGGTCATGATTATCCATTAAAGTGGAATTGCCCCTATGTATTGTTATGTAATATTGAGATCGATACAAATCTTAGTGACATTTCGATATTGAGTAAAAACATTCTTTGGCAGACACAAAACATACAGCCCGGACACAAACAAAACAAAGCAACGAAACAAAACACACACAGGCAGATCAACTTCTGTTATCTATGTTGTTAGACCAGAGGAGGAATTGAGGCTATTGAATTTATGGCATCCCAATATTCATTCAGAGTTACGAGAAAAAAATACTGTTGTTATCCTCCGCATGAAGTAAACAATGTTCCATGGATGTATATTACGTAATGAAGGGCCACATCAAGTTAAGTAATAGTGTTCCATGCAGTAATAGCGTGTATCTGGCCCGCTCAATGTACGTAAGAGAGACTAGTGCACATTCAAGCTTTTATTACACGAGCACATACAAAACTAACGAAAATATGAAGCTCGCAAACACAACTACGCACTTATTTAATCAGCTAGAAAAAAATGATAGAATATGATATGAGCTAAGTGTCTTCAAATGTTATCAAAAGAGTGAGTCATAAGTCTTTTTCCTCTTAGCCCATGACATTATGAAGGATGTAAACGTTTCATCACTGTATTTATGTTTGCTATTCTAGTATCTAAGCGGAACTTGAAGCAACTCGACAATATTTTCATATATATTTTTAACTGCATTTATGTTTGCTGTTCTACCTATAAGCGTAAAAGCACCTCGACATTATTTTCATATATATATATATTCAAAGGGAGGGCGAATACCTACCGTCAATAACACTATGGTTGCCACTGCACTAATATCCCCAGTCGCCATATATTACGATATTTAGCATCACTACTGATTTGTAAGTGCCATTAAAAAGGAAATGCATGGCGTTTACATTATATATACTGTCTTTAGTGGTACGTACAAATATGTAGTGATGCTAAACTTCGTAATATATGACACCCGGCGACATTAGTGCAGTGGCGACTATAGATAGCGATAGAGATTGACGGTACATTGCCACCACAATAGTCAAACCAAACTCACATGATATCTCCAACCAATCATTTTACATCTGAGGCTGAATATGTCTCCTCCTTCAGGATTATTTTTGTCTCTATAGCGATGCCCTCCGAGATGTCAATAACCAGGAGGATGTCCTAGGTAACCCTTCCCCCAGAGAGCCTCCGTGTCGCGCCGCCCCGTGTTCGCTATCAAGGTACACGCGCGGAACTCTCAAGGGCAAGACCAAGAATACTGTAATCGTGGATTTATATTATCTCAAGGGCCGGACGCATCACAACACCTACGTCACTCACTGTCTATAAGGGTCAAGGGTGGAAATACAAGGATGGGAAATGTTTATTCTTTCAGAAATTCATGATAATTATATAAAGTAATGATAAAAATAGACATTATTACTATTACTGTCAGTGAGTTTTATCATTTTAATTATCTTTATCATAATCATTGTTACCATTGTCTTCATTACAAGCATTATCATTATCATTACTATTATCATCACAATTATTATCATCATTATTATCGTTATCGTCGTTATTGTTGATGATAATAATAATAATGACAAAATTAATGATTATGATGATAACAATAATAATAATAATAGTAATAATAATAATGATGATGACAGTAAAGATAGTGTTAATACTACTACTAATAAAAATAATAATGCAGGCAGCCTGTGTGATCAACTATGCAAGCTTCGACACAAGGGGCGTAGATTGCGTGTGTCCTTGCTTGCTGTGTGCTTAGAGGCGTGATGATAGAGTGTGAGTCTGCCTTTTGAGGGGACGAGGACGCGGGGAGGGGATGCGTGGCCCTCGGTAGTGTCATTGGCCGTCAAACCAAGCAGTGTCAAGTTGAATCATCAAAAAGGGGATGGTAGTGGAAGGCTATGTCCACCGAGACACAGAAAAACTACCTTCCCCGTACAAAGTCACTTCCAGCAGGACTTTCAACAGTGCAAATATAATTATCACTTAGTAGTAAGTTGAGTCAAAAGCTTTTCGTCTCATCAACTCCTCTCCTCCGACTGACTGTCTTCAATCTTTAAATCACCGCCGCAATGTTGCTTCTCTTGCTCTCTTCTACCGTTATTTTCATGCTCACTGCTCTTCTGAACTTGCTAACTGCATGCCTCTCCCCCTCCCGCGGCCTCGCTGCACAAGACTTTCTACTCATTCTCATCCTTATTCTGTCCATCTTCCTAATGCAAGAGTTAATCAGTATCTTTACTCTTTCATCCCTTTCACTGGTAAACTCTGGAACTCTCTTCCTGTTTCTATTTTTCCACTTTCCTATGACTTACATCTTTTCAAAAGAAGAGTAACAAGACACCTCCCGAACTAAATTGGCTCACCCCTCTTTTTTATTTTATTCTCTTACTGTCTTCTTTATAGGGACTGGCAACTAAGCGGGCTTTGTGTTACCCATTTTTGTTGTGCCCTTGGCCAGTTCCTTGTGATGTATATATAAAAAAATAAAAAATAAAAAAATAATAAAATAAAAATAAAAAAACAAAAAAAAAAAAAAGGCACTCAACAGGAGACCATTTTTACGTGAACCACTTTAACTCATTTAACTCAGCATTCAGTAGTGGAACATAAGACATTGCGTTGCGTTGCCCTCGGTAGTGTCATTGGCCTTGAAAATTAAAAGCAGAAACAAGTGATTTGCTCTCTTTTTGACTTCTTGTTGTTGTTTTTGGTGGTGGACGTGTTGTTGTTGTTGTTGCTGTTGTTGTTGTTGTTGTTGCTGTTGTTGTTGTTGTTTACCACAGCACTTGTTTGGTTAAAGGTCAGTTGTACAATGAAACTACTAAGAGCAGCCTACTATTAATTCACAGAACTATTTTCATCATTAGTTTTATCATCATAACCAATATTTCAATTGTTGTTGTTTTCATTATTATCAATATTTTTACTATCATCAATATAAATATTTTCAGATTGGTATGGTATGGATATGGAAGAAGGTAATATATGTTGATATAGCATAAAGACTACCTATAAATATTTGAATAAAGGCAATTGAAAAAGAAGAGATTTTGCTGATGTTAAATAAAAATTGTTCTCAAGATTATGAGGGACATGCGAATACGCAGTTAAAGAATATACTGTAATAAGAGAGGGAGGAAGATGTTTTTGAGGGATAGAGAAAGAGAGAGATAAGAATGAAGTGAGAAAAAAAATGCTGTAAGGTAATTAAAATGTCCAATATTTCTTACATTCCTCTTGAAGAAAAAAACATATCGTGCGCGAATACCAACCAAATCCTTCACAAAAATGTAAATCCTCATTAGCTCCCTTGTGACAGCATATTCCAGCGACGTGTGGTTTGCGGCGAGTCACTGACACTCACACCTATCATCAGTCTGATTGGCGAGGCGACACAGAGACAGAGTACAGAGAACTTCCTCATCCTTCATATTCACACCCACACCTCACCACCACCTCATTCCTCCCTTCACTCCCCCACCTTCACCATCTCAACCACACACCATTACCTCATTCCCCCACACCACATCATCCCCACACCTCACCACCACCTCACAACCCCACACCTCCTCATCCCACCCCTCACACATCACCTCTACATTAACCCTCACACCACCACTTCCACTCCCAAACACCACCACATCCACCCCCACACACCACCACACACCACCACCTAACTCCTCCACCTCCACATTCACCCCTCACACACATACACCACCACCTCCACCCCCACACCTCCACCCCCACACGCCTACACTACCACCTCCACCCACACCACCACCTCACTCCCCCACCTCAAAAACGTGTAGGCGGGTAAGACCACCTGCCAAACACTCATTAATCTCGTCTATAAACAGGAAGATCACCGCGACACGAGCAATGGCTGTAATCCTCTCGGGAAGGCCTGTCAGAGTGAGACTTGGATTATGACGTTACTTTCATTCTCCCCTCTGACTGAACATTACCAGTGAGCCCGACGCGTTCTCACAGCTCAGTGGGTCTTTTCTGCGTGGGAAGAATGATCGATGTTTTTCCTGTCATAGTTTTTATACAGTTTTTTATTCAAATTTACTTTTAAGGCACTACTGTATTTTTTTGTACGAATAAAGCATTTGATTTGATTGATTTTTTTGAGGCACACCACGGCGAGGGAGAGGAGTGACTGTGGGGGCTGCGTGTAGATCGTTGTATTGAATGTGGGTGTTCAGGCTCCAGTGTTGGTGCTGAGCTGTCGATGTGTTTGTTACCTTCTGTTGTTGACTGATTGATTGCTCATCATTCTTGGCGACGCGAGGTCATGTGGGGCATCAAAACATCTCACTACAATGCACCGAATGTCCGTCTGTCCGTCTGTACAACTAAGGCTCGGCCATTTCTGTCCCAATTTCAACCAAACTTTCAGGAAAGGTTAAGGTCATCCCTCTGATGGTTATAAGCTATATTTGGCCAGGTTTTTTTTTAGCTTCTTCATTAGTTTTTTTGCTTGTTTTTTGCAGCCTGGGGCATGCCTACCTGGCAGTGGCACAGGAAATACTTTATCTTTCTGCTTTTCACCTAACACCTCTCTCTCTCTCCCTCTCTCTATCTCTTTTTTTTCTATCTCTTTCTCTCTCGAAGAAGAAGATGAAGACGAGAGAGAGAGAGAGAGAGAGAGAGAGAGAGAGAGAGAGAGAGAGAGAGAGAGAGAGAGAGAGAGAGAGAGAGGAGAGAGAGAGAGAGAGAGAGAGAGAGAGAGATTCATAAACACGGTGTTACGTGTACAAAGCAATTTTGATTGTCTTTCAGAGCATCATACTTATTACGGGTTCTCCTTTTGTTGATTTATTTTTGACGAAGAATGTTAAGCCTGGTATACAGGAAAATGCCTGAGGCACACTTGTAACTACATAGAAAAGTTAACTGACGGACAGGGCGTTAAATTTCATAAGTAAAGAAGACAATAATACAAAAAGAGGAAAAAAATATATTTAAGGATGATATTTCGTCAAAAAGACTCACAAGTAATACAAGCGAAATGACTTCATGGCAAAATGGGGCATGAATGATGAGGACGATCTTACTGGACGTGGTTCCTGGTAAGATGGTTGTGATGATGGTGATAACAATGATGATAAGAGTGATAGTAATAAAGATAATAATGGTACTTTGAATAATAACTACGATAATGATCATAGTAATGATAATGAAGATAGTACAACAAGTAAAGAGATTATTTTCACAATGGTGTAGTAAATGAGGCAGTTCCCAAAGGGTTGCGAGTAAGTACGTACTGCAGTACCCCTCCCGCCTTGGCATGTGGGGCGGCGCGTCCTGCGCCATTCGCCATCTGCGAGGAAAGTAATAACAAGCGGTGGAGGCGATCACTCCGCGGCGGCTTCGCGTGCCCGCCACTCGGCAAACAAGTCCTTGATGGCGACGAGACACTCCACCACGCTGGTCTTGCCGCCCTTGACGTGCAGATTGCGGCGTGGTGCATCCTGAAAGACCTGGACGGAGTAACGGTCTTCCAGGTCGCTGAGGAAGCCCCCATCAGGCCCTGCCAGGCGATCCATGAACCGCCGAGGCACATGCACGAGGCTTCGCCGCACCTGGCGGGTAGCCTCCTCGGCCTCTGCCTCTGCGGTCGTGTTTGACGCCTGAGGACTTTGGTCGTCTACTTCTGCGTTCTTGACCTCTGAGGCTGGTGGGTCATCCAGGGCAGGCTCGGCCTGCTGTCCTCGGTCCTGGACCTCGCTGGCACACTCAACAGCTGCCTGCTGACAATCTGAGTCCGCAGCCCCCATCGGTGCGAGCAGGGGCACTGCCCTGCGTGTGCCTAGTGTGGGCAGGGACAGTGCCATGCGTGTGCCTGGCGCAGACAGGGGCAGTGCCCTGTGTGTGTCTAGTGTGGGTTGGGGCCCTGCCATGCGTGTGCTTGGCGCGGGCAGGGGCAGTGCCCTGCGTGTGCCTAGTGTGGGCAGGGACGGTGTCATGCGTGTGCCTGGCGCAGACAGGGGCAGTGCCCTGCGTGTGCCTAGTGTGGGCAGGGACAGTGCCATGCGTGTGCCTGGCGCAGACAGGGGCAGTGCCCTGCGTGTGTCTAGTGTGGGTTGGGGCACTGCCATGCGTGTGCTTGGCGCGGGCAGGGGCAGTGCCCTGCGTGTGCCTAGTGTGGGCAGGGACAGTGCCATGCGTGTGCTTGGCGCAGACAGGGGCAGTGCCCTACGTGTGTCTAGTGTGGGTTGGGGCACTGCCATGCGTGTGCTTGGCGCGGGCAGGGGCAGTGCCCTGCGTGTGGGCAATGTCCTGCGTGTACCCGTAACGAGCCCGTCACCGCCAAATAGAATGTAACTATATGTCCAGCTCATCAGCCCGTCGCTGGTCATGACCTGGAACACTGCAACGAGGACGCGTGGCTTCAGGGCACAGGGCTGGGTCTCCACGCAGCGTTGGGCGTCCCCTCGAGACAGCTGACCGTCTGTCTCCTTCACCACCATTGTGTCGCATCTGTTCTCGTGGCGGCAGTGTTGCCGTGCCCAGACACACCCCGCCACCAGGGCGCCGCACACACCCACCACCACCACACTCACGCCAACCACGAAGCATAACACAAAGGCCTTGTGCTCTCGCTCAGCCTCCTGGACCTGCCTCTCCAGGCAGGCCAGGCGTTCCTGCAGGCCCACCACCAGGGGCAGCCACTCCCGCCAACTGTCGCCGGCGGGGAGGCCGCACTCCTCAAGGGGATCCCTTGGGGAGGCCAGCCTCAGGGGCCCCAGCCACCAGGCGGTGGCCAGGTGCCCCCGCATTATCCCCATGAGGGTGGTGTGGGGCCCCGCGTCCCTCCACGCCCTCACCGCCTGGCGCACCTGGTGGGCCTCGTGCACCAGGCCCACCAGCGCCAGGCTGAGGCCCACCACCACCACCACCAACACCATTACACTCATGCATCGGACGAAATATTTCATTTTTGGGGGAAATTATATTTGTAAGAAAAGGAGTGATTGTGCAGTGTCAAGTTGAATCATCAAAAACGGGATGGTAGTGGAAGGCTATGTCCACCGAGACAGAAAAACCACCTTCTCCGTACAGAGTCACTTCCAGCTAGACTTTCAACAGTGCAAATATAATTATCACTTAGTAGTAAGGCACTCAACAGGAGACCATTTTTACGTGAACCACCTTAACTCAGCATTCAGTAGTGGAACAGAAGACATTCGATCGTGTAACCAGATAAAAGATACAACATTCAGGAGCGGGAGGTCAATCAGGGTTTCTTATACTTGCGGGGCAGATACTGAGCTTTACATCTAACGAGTAAAATGTTAGAAAAAAAATAAACAATCAAGCAAGAGAAATACAGGTAAATAAATGTAGCTAATTTATTTGATAAAAATAGCACATTAAGAACCATAAATATATTAATAGGGAATGTATCGACCTATGAAGAATGCTTTGATAATAATAAGACAGGATTTTTCTTTATAAACTTATAGAGAAAAAAAATTGCTCATTAGGCTTAAATATTGCAATTAAATAAGGGTTAACAGAGTACTTCATTATGATCATTTTGAAACAGTACAGTACACGTATACCGTAACACAACGTAACGTTCACACACCATAACACATTGATAACACATATCAGTGTTATGAAATAGCGTAGTTGAAGCAAGGTAAGACAAAAAGCTAACGACACTTCACTACTAACCGATAGTAAAAAAAATGAAAAAATGATGAATTACCTAGTTTAATACCGCCTGTGTGAGGAGAAACTTAAATATTAATGTGAGCTAAAGTAAAATGGTGGTATTTAAGAAAAGAAAGAGTGAAGTGAATGAGTTTGCACATTAGTATAGAATGAGAGTTGGAGTCAGAAGCAATGTAAGATAATGTTGAATGAGCAGATAACGAAGGAAGGAAATGGATTCAACTACTTTGGCTCCATCTTGTGCAAATGTTGGAGCATGGAAGGGGAGATCAGAGAGAGAGAGAGAGAGAGAGAGAGAGAGAGAGAGAGAGAGAGAGAGAGAGAGAGAGAGAGAGAGAGAGAGAGAGAGAGAGAGAGAGAGAGAGAGAGAGAGAGATAGAAAGCCCTACAAAGAAAGGAAAGTAGTGGGATCATTGGGTCGCGTGATAAAGAAGGGACAGTGAGTAAAGAAGCATAGGAAGGCACTCAGAGATAGCACAAGGTTCCTATATACAAGAGAGACCTGGACGTGGAATAAAAAATAAGTGCCAGAGGTTTGAGATTTAAGCACTAGAAATAAGCTGCTTGAGGGGTGAATGTGTCGTGAATGAAATGATTGGTGCGAGTTATAAGAATGTGTATGGAGGATTAGTATGGCTTGTAAGGGAGAGGGAGTGATTTGTGGAGTGGTGTGAATAGGGAAACACAGCGCCATGAAATTATTTGGACACCTGGAGAGGATGGATGATAGTGAGAGGATAAGAAGGACAGGAATAGAATAGATGTTTGAACCGTGAGAGAACAATCCCCCTTATGTTAAATAGTCTAGAATATAAAATAAAAATACTAGATTTTAAAATAAATATACTAGAGTGCTGCAAATATAGACATGAGGACATATTCTCGTGCTGGAGTATACGTAAGTGAGAGAGAGAGAGAGAGAGAGAGAGAGAGAGAGAGAGAGAGAGAGAGAGAGAGAGAGAGAGAGAGAGAGAGAGAGAGAGAGAGAGAGAGAGAGAGAGAGAGAGAGAGAGAGAAAGGATGTATTTAAGACTGAAAAAGATTTGAAGATGTGGGCCACCCCCTTCCCCTTCTGGTAAATAGGAAAATACTAGAGTGCTAAATACTAGAGTGCTAGAGTACGTAAGTTAGAGAGGGGGTTTATGTTTATAGACACTTGATACTTTTGTTAATTACTGATTAGAGTAAATATCTGGTCCATGACTGATTTGATATATTATGTACATTTCTTTTTATGAATTTATGTGGGCAATAAAATATCTACCAATCTATCTACAATAATCTACATATGTAAAACTGAAATTATTGGAAGATGTGAAAATGAGATACAAGTGCAAATGGTGACTTCTGCCTTGGCCATTCCCTTGCAGTGTTAGTGTGGACCAGAGATATCGTAACCCTTCCTCCTGTTAAATAGGATGATAGTATAGTACTGGAGTATACATGAGTGAGAGAAAGGATGTATGTAAGACTAAAGATATTGGAACATGTAAAATTGAGTTACTGTACAGGTGCAAATGGTGACTTCTGCCTTGGCCATTCCCTTAAAGTGTTAGTGTAGACCAAAATATATTAGAGTTCGCGTGTTCCTTGTATGCCTTAATTACTGTTAGTAATGCACCTCCTCGCTGCTTGCACCTTATCCCCTTGTGTAACGCAGCTTAACCTAATCCCCCGCCGGCCACCACAGCCTCTCGTTACCTCCAAAGCTCCCCAGGTCATTTAACTTGACCCTCCTATCCACCTCTCCTATCCCATCCTATCCTATCCAATCCTATCCTATCCTATCCTATCCTATCCCATCCTATCCTATCCTATCCCACCTCCTCCTCACGTCCAACATTAATTATCATCATATTATTCATCATAGGTAACACGCGACCTCGCCCTGACGACACCCACACCCTCAGTACCTTCTTGGAGTGGCACCTAACATACCCATCGACTCTGTGTATCTGCCTGCATGACCTACTATGCCTCAAGCCTCGTTCTTTTTTTTAATCACAAAGGACTGGCCAAGGGAAAAAAAAGAGGTAACAAAAAGTCCGTTTAGTAATGTTATACCTGGCAAGCATGTTGTCCCTTTTGTCATGGCTTTTCAATGTCTCTTTGCTACATGACCTTCCTTGTCAAACTATTTTCTTCCTATTAAATACCATCTATTCTGCACGACACATTTATTACCGCATATTTCTCCCTTTTTTCATGGTTTTCTAATGTCTCTTTGCTGCATGACCTGCCTTTTCATACTATTTTCTTCCTACTAATTACCATCTATAAGCACGACACATTTCTTACCTCATGCTTCTAACTCTACGTCATCCTCCACACTCTAGTCACCTCTTTGTTTTTTGTTTTTTACCATAATCACGTCTTACTAATTTTTTGTATAATTTTCGTTACCACCTTCGTCCACTTCGTCGTCGTTATGTACAATCTCAGTCGTGTCACTTTTCCTTTCTCTGGTGTGTCGTCCTTACTCATACCTGTCCTATAGTGTCCACTGTCCACTGTTCTCTTATGTCGTGCCTGCAAATCAGTAATAATGTCGTGCTCTTTCCTGTCGTGTCGTGTCTGCGAATCAGTAATCCTGTCGTGGCCTTTCTTCCTCTCCTTGTCGTGCCTTTCCTGTTCGTATTTTGCCTTGCCTCTCCTTCCCTGGTCTACACAACCTCGCCCTGCTCATCCTTGCCTCGCCTGCTGCGTGAGAATGCCGCCCCCGCTATATATTGCGCCCTCGGGAATGTTATCAGCATTCTCTTTCGCCTTCCGTCCCTTAGCACCGCAGACTACGAATCAGGAGAACTTGGTAATATCTGCACTATACGTGAGTTCCTGTTCTTCGTTTTCGTTGTACAGCTTAAGGTTATGATTACGTTTCAGAGTTTTGTGTATACAAGCATTTTAAGCCAGGGTTTGAAAGTGTGCAAAGATGACTACATGTTATAGCAGAATTTTCGTCTGTCATGGAAAACGCGCGCTTTTCTTCCTCACTGAATTTCTTTTTTCCTTCGATCCTCCGAGGTATTCCAAAATTTACACCTTTTCTATTCTTTCCCTTTCGGCCACACTTTCCCCTTCCTGCACATTCTTTCCCTGCAAGGCGCCCTCACCTTCCCCTCTTTTATATTTACCTTCAAATTTAAGTAAATGAAATATCACCGTAGTTCAAGAAACTGTCGGCAAAACTTAAATTCTCAGCGACCATTGATCAGCGGCGTCTGGCTCAAGCAGGCGGCGGCAGGGCACAGAAGGAGGAAGACACCGGCAGGAAGAGGAGGGCGAGAGGGCGAGGCAATATTTACAGCGAGAGGCAATAGGGAGCGTCCCCGATTTCAGAGGAAGGTTGGAAAAAGGCTCACCGTGTTCAATGGGAAAGGAAAGGAATGGAAGGAAAGGTTTTGCGTGTTTATAGGGAAAGGAAGAGAGAAGGATGGGAGGGAGAGAAGGTAGGGAAGAGAGCGAAGGATGGGAGGGAAGGAAGGAGGGAAGGGTCGACTTGCTCACGGGAAAAGAGGTGAGGAATGTAAGGATGGGGCTTGTGTGTTTATGGGGATGGGATAAAAAATGGGAAGAAAGAAAGAAAGGATGGAAGGGAAAACTTGCTTATGAGGAAAGGAAAAAGTGAAAAGAAAGAGTTAGCGTGTCATGGGAAAGGAGAAAAAAGGGGTAACTCGCTAATGAGGAAAGGAAGGAGTGTAAAGAAAGGGTTAGCGTACGTGTCATGAGAAAGGAGAGAATGGAAGAGTCAGCATTAATGAAAAAGGAAGAAGGAAGAGAAGGAAGGAATAGGCAATTTGTGCACGGACGAGGAAAGGGATCATCGTATTCATAAGGGATCGAAGAGAGGAATGAATGGTATGAATCTGTCTCGTTCATGGGAGGGAAGAGTAGGGAAGAGGGAGGGATGAGTGTGTTCTCAGGGAGGGAGGATTGCAAGTTTACAAGTTTATTGAGAAAAGAGGGAGGAAATTCAAAGAGGGGGCGGACAGGTATACAAAAGATTCAGAAAAATATAAATACAGAAACCGAATAAAAAAAATAGTTGTCAGGCCGGTCATAGTAGTTGTCAGTGATCCGGCTTGCTATTTTTCAAGGTTTGTGGAACTGTCGCCGATGGGAATTATCGCCGAAACAACAAACTAGAACTCTCGTCGACGTGGAAATGTTAACCTAACCTGGACAATGGCACCTAATCTAACCTAACTGATCAAGCTAACGATAGTATTTCATCCCTGAATGCAGAAACACGGGTAACACTTGATTAAATGTATATATTGGGTCCTGTAATATCAAGAATTGGAACACTCGACGACGGCGGCGAGAGTTCCGATCGGCGACAGTTCCAGGTACCTTTTTGAACTGTCACAGTAATGGTGAATCAATATTGACATGGCATGAACGGCAATTATATCATGAGACAAGAAAAACAAAAACAAAAGTACATCAAAAATCTTAACAATAAAACGGCCTGTCATATGAATTCTTGGTTGCAACGATATGGGAGGAGAAGAGAGGAAAGGCGGAAAGGAAGGACTTTCCACGTGTTCATGATAGGTCAACCATTGCCGAGGTCAATGCCTGGAATACATGTGATAATCTGCCGCCCGTCCCTGCCCGCGTGGCTTTCAATGGAATGACAAATGTTTTATATCCCTCAAATCCTTACATAAGCTGTGATTAAATGTGAAATTGTGTTGGCTTTAAAAGTCTTCCTGTGTGTGTGTGTGTGTGTGTGTGTGTGTGTGTGTGTGTGTGTGTGTGTGTGTGTGTGTGTGTGTGTGTGTGTGTGTGTGTGTGTGTGTGTCTGTGTGTGTGTGTGTGTCTGTGTGTGTGTGTGTGTGTGTGTGTGTTGTTTTTGTTTGTGTGTAATCACCCATGGTCTTGTTCACGCGAGCCGGACTCGCGATCACCAGTTTCACCCTCCCGGAGCGAGCTTAGAGCTAATTATAACCGATCCATGAGTAATGCTGGGACATTGTGCAGAAATACACCACACACCCCCATCAACTTGCTCAAAGAGGACAGTAACCGCTCGAATTTGTCAGTAAAAAATCCCCGGGAACGAGCGAGGTTTCGAACCGGCAAACCACAGAATGGCGCGCCAATGCTCTATCCACTTGACCAGTGTGTGTGTGTGTGTGTGTGTGTGTGTGTGTGTGTGTGTCCTTACATACAGTTTCATAATTGAACAGATACACAGACCTTTTTTAAGTGCTCTGAATATAGGTGAAAATGGAATCAGCCCACCCCACCACCACCACCACCGGCACCACCACCATCATCACCACCACCACCCCTACCACCACTACCACCACCACCACCACCACCGGCACCACCACCATCATCACCACCACCACCACCACAACCACCACTACTACCACCACCACCACAACCACCACTACTACCATCACCCCCACCACCACGCTGTATCAACGGCATAGCAGGTGTCCTTGGCAACGGGATGTCCATTCAGCTTGTTGGTGAACGAGGTTATGGTACTGCACTACCTACTCAAACACACACACACACACACACACACACACACACACACACACACACACACACACACACACACACACACACACACACACACACATACACATACTTTAAAAGAATAACAAGTAGCAATATAGATATGCAAGAGTAATGTGAATCAGCTAGCTAGTGAATGCATTTACAGACTAGGGGAGGGGAAGGGGCACTCAGTAGAGCGCATACCTCCGCCCGAATATAAAAAAGTAAAAAAAAAGAAAAAAAAAAAGAATGTAAAAAAAAAAAAAATATATATATATATATATATATATATAATATATATATATATATATATATATATATATATATATATATATATATATATATATATATATATATATATATATATATATATATATATATATTATATATATATGCACTCAGTATGAGCGCATACCTCCGGCCGAATATTTCATCAATTGGTTGCCATGGCAACACTTGTCAATAGATTTCATCCAAAATTAAATCAGTTCTTCCTTATACCAAATAGACGTGGTATACCGAGTTTGGTCCAAATCTATTCGTAACTTTTTGAGAAATCCTGTACACTAACAAACAGACAGACAGACAGACAGGCAGACAGATCGGGGTGAAAACATAACCCCTCCAACTTCGTTGGCGGAGGTAATTATGAACAATTTTAAGCTGATGTTTTTTTCTTTTTATATTGCTTTACTCTGCACTGTTGTTGCCGCTTTTACAATGATATTTTAATCACAATGCATGATAGCTAAGTGCAGTTTATAATGTTAAGCTTGAGATTTTCAACTTGATGTCATGATAGGCATCTCAAAAAAAAGTTTGTACTTCGAAAAGGTATTTTTAATATTTTTCTAAACGCTTAAATGCCATTTTCTCAATCAATTACAACACGATTTCCTTTTGCTGTAGCTCAGATGAAAGATTTTGATCTATTATGATCATATTACTCAATACATATTTTACGTAATTATAATAGTTTTTGAGTTATTAAGAAAAGTAAAAAAATAAAAAAAACTTTTAAGTAATACCCTACTTATTTTTGCGAAAATAGCTGGGTTTTTATTATTTCATTTAACAATTTTATCATAACAGAACCCGTTGCGCTTGGCCATAGCGCAGTGCATGAAACCACTGGTTGGATTTTTGAATGCCTTATGGTAGCAATCGCTCCTGATGGTGACGGTGTGGGTGTCGCTGCACGCCACCCTGGACCTGTCCCTGCCCGACCACGGCGTGCTGGGCACCTTGCGCCAGTGGGAGCACCTCAGCGGCCTCAGGTGGCTCGGCCTCATATACAGTCGTCACGGGTGCTGAACATGTACTAGGCCTGCTCGGCCCCCAACCCTGGCTGGCGGGCCCACGTACCCGTGGTGGGACCTGTCTTCGCGGCACGACAGGCGCAGAAGCACATCGAGTGTTAAAGACGAGCCTGGAGGGCATCACAGCCGCTTACTGGGCCTACAGCGGCACCTGGTCCGTAGCCTGGGCCGTCGGGGCTCTCCTCCTCGTCACGTCTAGGATTCTGTTGTCCTTGATGCGATCCAGACGCTCTCATGGAGAAGAACTCGTTGTATTTGACTCAATAATAACTCTTCCTTTGTCTCCTGTCAAATCCAGGATACCCACATCCTGGTTACAAATCCCGCCCTTAATGTCCCTGCGTGTGTCGCCTCCTAAATTTCACGCAACCACACCTCTAACGATCAATCTCACGCCCCAGCAAAGTCCTCAGTCAAAAACAATAGTGACCCTTCATTCTTCTCCTCTCAAATCAAAGTCCCCGATCACAAATCCCTCCCTTAATCTCCCTGCGGGTATCGCCTCCAAAATCAGAGGTATCCACTACCAAGTTACGAATCCGACCCTTGATGTCCCTGCGCGTATCTCCTCCCAAGCAGGCGACCCTATCCCGGTTTGGAATCTCGTTCCTGATGTCCCTGGGAGTATCGCCCCTCAAAACGCAGGCGACCACATCCCGGGCTGAAATCCCGCCCTTACTGTCGATGGATGTGTCTCCCCCAAAACGTAAGAACCGACACCCCGGTCTTGAGTCCCACCCTTGAGGTTCCTGCATGTGTAGCCTCGTCAAACCTCCCCACGACATCGTGCCGCAGATGTAGCTAGTGGACGCTCACTCGTCACATCTATGGAGATCGTCACAATACCTTCGGCAGGGCACCTGGCGAGCAATAGCCTCAAGGCTACCTAGCCATAACGAAGGCCTCCAAGCTGAGACGCAACAGGTGACGAGGCCACCAGGCGTATAATGGCGGCTACACTTTAGCATCAGCACCAGGGCGATGGTACTCGTAAGTCTCGCGACACAACACTGATCAGCACACGAGAACGCTGCTGCCAGCCACGCCCACGTGCTACAGACACGAGTGAAGGCACCGTTGAGACACTCACCCACCACACCGACAGCGGCGCCCACGCGTGGCACTGAACACAACACCAGCACCGCACGTCACGTCTTCCTGCAGTCTTCGGTGTTGTTGCAGGAGCATGACACGCAACAGACGTCCCTCTGTCTGGAATCAGTGACACGCACTACAGCACATGAACAACACATTTGGTGTTGGGCGGAGACCGCAAATATCAATATCTTGTACTTATTATTTTTTGTGAAGGGCACAAGGCACGTGGGATAAGGTCGTAAATAATTCTTGCAACATTATCTTTTATATGTGACCCCGCTAAAATAAATGGGTAAAGAAAACTGCCGTAAAAGTTGAAGAGGAGGAACGCGACGTAAGGAAGAGGAGGAACATGTGCACGGCTGTGAGAGGGTTTGGCCTTCCATCACTTCTCAGGAGCCTTTGGGAGATAGTGGATGTTTGTGTACCTGCACGGCTGCTGCAGATCATAACACTAACACATGGCCGTGTAAATGTACCTGTGTGGTGCAGGTTTATATTTCTTGTGTCAAAATTTTGGTTTCTACCAGTATATCTTTTTACATTGTACCTCTGACTATAGTATTTGTTTTACCGTATATATCATCAGTTAGTGTAAGTATGTCTTGTTTTCGTTAATATATACACTTGAATATATGTTACATAGAGTCTCCACGATTTACAGCTATTGTGAAAAAATAAGTTAAGTATTCCAGGTAGGGAGACGGGAAAGAAATCAAACGCATTTTACCTTATGACCGTCATAAGTTTTGAAGGCACGAATATGTGACTACCAAGAGACCCCTCATCCCCCACCCTCCACACACCTTCCCTGCCTCACAATACACTCTTATGACTTGTTACTCCACATTCTTGTCGCAAGCATGCCGCCCTAGCCTGCTCCTACCTCCTCTCCTCCCCATCCCCGCCTCTCCAAGTGTCACCTCTAGCCACGCCCTCGCCAGACACGCCCCACGCCGCCTATAAAGTGCCTCACGCCCTCTATGCTCGAGCCGACATAAAACCCTGGACGCAATGCTGCCGGGGTGTCCCCTGCCGCACCTTTACTGCCGTGTGTTTACCTGCCGTGTGTTCTTCTCTGCACCGCCTCTTCCCACGCGATATCGTGATGCTATTCCAGTTTGGGTCAGCAGATATAGGAATAAATATGCATTATGTAAGGCGACGTGTGGTCATGTATTCTCTTGCATCCATGTAGTGCTTGGGTTTGTGTGTCCCTAAAGTGTATTATAAGATCGCATATCTAATCAGACCAGTTCTATCAGGTAAAGTTACCGTCATACATTTGATTATAACTTGACAGAATCCTTTGTCCATACTGTCTCACATTACCTTTAATAAATTCAGTATATAAAATTATGCTCAATTTGTAAAAGAAAACATGAACACTAGTTTTCATCATTCCTCATTCAGCTTGCCTTGATATTAAAGCGCTACTTACTACATCCCGCTATATGCAAGGATCATGTGTGTAAAGCAATGGGACGAAGATAAACTGATTCCATGCATAACGCAGCTACTGTAAGGCGAGCTGGGTCTTGCAGTATTGAAGGAGACGAAGCCGTATTGTCTGCACCCGATCAGGGAGGGATTCCTATTCAAATCACAGGCCTCGAGATCGGGAGCAGAGCGTGCCTACCATGCATCTGTGTGTGTGTGTGTGTGTGTGTGTGTGTGTGTGTGTGTGTGTGTGTGTGTGTGTGTCTGTATAGATAGATAGATAGATAGATAGATAGATAGATAGATAGATAAAGATACTATTAGATAGATAGATAGATAGATAGATAGATAGATAGATAGATAGATAGATAAATAGCTAATTAGATAGATAGATAGATAGATAGATATATAGATAGATAGATAGATAAATATATTAGATAGATAGATAGATAGATAGATAGATAGATAGATAGATAGATAGATAGATAGATAGATAAATATATTGTAGATAGATAGATAGATAGATAGATAGATAGATAGATAAATATATTGTTAGATAGATAGATAGATAGATAGATAGATAGATATATAGATAGATAGATAGATAGTTAGATAGATAAATATATTGTTAGATAGATAATAGTAGATAGATAATAATGAAATATGATTAGATAGATAGTATAGAGATAGATAGATAGATAGATAGATAGATAGATAGATAGATAGATAAATAGATAGATAGATAGATAGATAGATAGATAGGTAGATAGATAGATAGATAGATAGATAGATAGATAAATATATTGTTAGATAGCTAGATAGATAGATAGATAGATAGATAGATAAATAAACAGATAGATAGATAGATAAATTCACAACTTTCAGGGAGCTCCTTGGTATATACATTTTCATGTGTTGTTTTGTATAAACTTAACTAATACTAAACTTAAGTCGTAACCGCTGGCCGCCAACAGCTGGTGACACGCGGCGTTAATTTGGCAGCGAGCCCGACGCTGGTGACCCGTTACCCCCTCAAAGTCTTCCCACCGCCGCTGCAACACACACACTGCCAGAGCGGGAGCGGCGGGGAGGGAGGTGACACTGACGAAGTATAGCGATCCCTCAGCGGTGTTATGGTCTCTGGAGAGGCAGTTGTGCGAGAAGTTACTTATCTTTCAGCGGCTATTGAAGATGAGATGCGAGGGAAGGAACGGCAGCCAGTCAGCCACCACGTTATGAGAGTAAGAGTTGGTTCGCCTGCACTGGCGGGTTTCAGCTTGTACGCTTATTAATGCAGCTTAAGCAACTATCCTACACAACACTGATCGCCGGGTGAAGGCCGTGTGGCTGCAGGTTACGAGGCCATGATGCTAAGAGGATCCTTGTGGTGAGTGGGAGAGTGGCGGGGATTGCAAGTGTTTGGTGGATCTGACAACAAAACTGATTCTCTGTTGTGGATTTGGACCGAACATGGATTTCCTTGATTAATGACTCTTCATAATACAGCATGTGTGTTTAAGTGCAATGAAGCCGCTATCTTAGGTACGGTCTATGACTTTATGTGCATGTCTAAAGTACTTAAAAAATATAGACACATTTAGAAATTATATGGTAGGAGATTAATTATTTATTTTGACGGTCCACAGCATTTTTCATAGTTGCGTACAAAAATCAAATAAGCTCCTGTGTCATTATCAGTTCAATTGACGGACGTTTTGCCACAACTCTCATTTAAAACCGATTACACATTAATCACCACGTCGACAGAAACATTTTGCCCCAACTTTAACATATTAATTTGAAACACGAAATCGTCCTCTCGGAATACAGTGCAGAACACGACATAGGAATTATATACTACTGTAATATATTGGGTTAAAATATTGGCCTGTGTGTCTTATGTATGTATGTTCAGTAAGTCACATGTGTGCTGGCTCGCCTAATGGAGTACTTAAAGTGTAGTCATAAGTGGCGTGACATAAGAACATAAGAACATAAGAAAATAAGGAAGCTACTAGAGGCCGCGAGACCTACACGTGTTAGTTCCTGTTACTTAACACTACCTACATCTACCTTTCATCCCCATCCATAAAGCTGTCTAGCCTCCTATTAAAACTCCCTATTGACTCTGCACTAACAACCTGACTATGACAACCGCAGGGGTGAGCGCTCTTGAGTCCTCAGCTGTCGCGGTGCATCAGACAGTCCTTAACTTGGCCTGGCAGACGCGGGTACTAATTTGCACGGCGCAGCGACCTTCATACTAATTGCAGAGGGAGACAGACTGACTATATTTCCACCCTGATGTGACAGTTGGCGGGGAAGGCAACGATCTCCCTGCCCTTCATTAGTCATGCCTTGACCCGCGTACGTGTTGGCAAGGGCAGGTTGGGGCCACGAACACCTCTCTAGGGACACAATGACACGTTCTTTTCTGTCTCCAGCGAACGAATTGAGGCAAGGATGACATATCGGGGTGTTGCGTGTGGGACAACAAAGGCAGCGTGTTGATTTACGTCCTGTGGAGCGGCCATGGCCAAATCCTCTGATTACAGGAAAGGTTCTGTTGTCTGCTTCGTCTGGTCTAAAGGATGACAGAGCAGGCAGAATATAGCTGATCCACTTTCTTTAATGCTGTAGAATTACCCTCACTCTTTCTCGATACAAGGGTGCGTGAAGTATGTCGCCTCTAATTTGCTCTCAAGGTCAGGTTTAGTGCACCAAACACCACCACGTCAAGTACTGTACGCGTATGTCACAGGTAATGTTTGTTCTATCCATCACTGACTTCTAGTATTGTACCATGTTTTGTTTTGTTTTGTTTTTACGTTTGAGCCTATAGCGTCTGTAAGCTATTTATAATTACCTTCCTTCCTTAGGTTTCTTATGTTGCTTTACATTTGTTTCTGTTTTATCGCCATCACGCCTTCTCTTGTAAACTTTTCACATATCCTCCTACGTATAAAGGCACCTTATTTTCTTATGTTCCTATGTTCTTCACCCTCAGACCCAACAAGTGCATCACATTACCTCATGCCCGATACCTCATTAGTATTACCTCATTAAATCAGTACAGTATTACCTTATTAACTAACATATCTATTATTATTTAGCGATATTTTGACGGTCATCTGTACCTACCGTTCGCATATTGAACACACGTACCTCTAATGAGCGGGAATCGTTGTTTTGATCGCCTCTAGTTTTATCTGTGCGTAGTTCACAAAACATATATGTGTGTCATTGTTTTACTGGCTCTTGATACTCGTGTTGTCAATGCAATTTCCTGCCATCAAAACATACCAGTCAACATATCATTAAGGATATTACAGATTGTACTAGTTACTAAAGAGACAAAGGAAAACCAAACGCACATATACACTCTCTCTCTCTCTCTCTCTCTCTCTCTCTCTCTCTCTCTCTCTCTCTCTCTCTCTCTCTCTCTCTCTCTCTCTCTCTCTCTCTCTCTCTCTCTCTCTCTCTCTCTCTCTCTCTCTCTCTCTCTCTCTCTCTCTCTCTCTCTCTCTCTCTCTCTCAGCAGCTGCATGGAACTTTAATCAGGAGATAATTTTACCAGTTAGGATTCCTCTCATCAATAATCACACATAATGGAAAATAGAGTAGCAATCCAACCTAATGTTCTTTACTTACCAATGTAATGAATGTTTTCTACTGTCTACTGAATGTGTTTTTGTGTATGTTTGTCTGAGAGAGAGAGATAGAGAGAGAGAGAGAGAGAAAGAGAGAGAGAGAGAGAGAGAGAGAGAGAGAGAGAGAGAGAGAGAGAGAGAGAGAGAGAGAGAGAGAGAGAGAGAGAGAGAGAGAGAGAGAGAGGACCAAAGGAGGGCCACTGCTGTCGTGGCTCTTGACATTGAAAAGGCTTTCGACCGAGTGTGGCACGCAGCCCTCATCACAAAGCTACGCGCTGCAGGTGTGGACGGTGACTGACCACTGACGGTGATGCTGACGTCAAGATGCAGACGGTGACGCTGAATATTTGAAGGACAGCTCCATGAGACTACCTGAGAGCGAGGCAGCTAAAGGTGGTAATTAATGGGCAGGAGTCTGAGTTGCAACCAATCAGAGCAGGTGTCCCTCAGGGAAGCTGCCTCAGCCCCCTGCTCTGGAATATTTATATAAATGATCTCTTGAATTTAATCCCCTGCTTGAGAGCCTATGCCGATGATCTCACCCTGACGCAGAGCTACGGCCCAGGGGAGGAGACTGCCACTGCTGCCCAGATGAACACGACGCTGAGCCGCATTGTGGCCTGGGGCAACAAGTGGCAAGTAAAATTCGCTCCTCATAAAACACAGCTGCTCCATGTCTCCAGGTCGAGCACAGTCCTGCGCCTCATCTGCGATGGGAAGACGCTGGTGCCCCAGGACGAAGTGGAGGTGCTGGGGGTCACCTACGACTGCAGGCTGACCTTCAAAGCCCACATTGAGCGGCTCGCCAGAAAGTCTTCGGGGAAGCTGGCATCCTTGAGGAGGATGTCATGGCTCCTTGACAGCAAGGGGTTGGAAGTCCTCTACAAGGCGCAGGTTCGCTCTTCTATGGAGTACGCGTGCCTTGGGTGGGGCGGCGCTGCCAACAAGCACCTGGCTCTCCTTGACAAGGTCCAGCGTCGGGCGGTGAGGCTCATCAGGGACAGCGGTGCCGGGCAGGAACCACGACTTCACAGCCTTCAGCACCGCCGAGACGTAGCGGGCCTCATAGTGGTGTACAAGGTGCATCATCAGCGGGTCCCTTACCTGCACACACTCCGGCAGCCCCTCCGGCGGGCCCAGGTTACTACAAGAGCCGTGGCCCTAGCCCCCACAGAGCTACTACAGCCCCGCTGTCGTACTTGGCACCACCAACGTCAGTTCGTCTGCGTCTACGTCGGCTGGTGGAATGCTCTCCTTGCCTCGCAGCCACGCCTTGGTGGTACAACTGTTCAAGAGTTCAAGGAACTTGTGAACGCGTGGCTGCCGAGGTGAAGGCAAGGAGATCACAATTATCAACAGTTAGGCTTTTAGATAGGGAACACTAACTATGTCTCCTTTAGCCTGTAAATGTTGCAATTTTTTATGTAATGTAAATAATAACATACCCTGTATGATGTTTTTGTAACTGTATAAATAAAATAAAAAGAGAGAGAGAGAGAGAGAGAGAGAGAGAGAGAGAGAGAGAGAGAGAGAGAGAGAGAGAGAGAGAGAGAGAGAGAGAGAGAGAGAGAGAGAGAGAGAGAGAGAGAAGGAGAGAGAGAGAAGAGGAAGCGGAAGAGAGAGAGAGAGAGAGAACATAGGTGTAAAGTGGAAACGCGGAAGCGGAAGATGGAGGACGAGTATATAGTTATTACATAAGTACAAGTTGAAAGGGAGACTGGCTGAAAGGCAAGTGATGTAAGGAAATTATGTACGTACGAACGAACGAGTATGATTCACGTACACCGACGAGGAAAACGTACACATTGAAGGACAAATCAAGTTAATATATGCAGGAAGAAAAAGTTTTAAAAAATCACATCAATGGAAAAATCTGAGCTAAACACACACAATAAAAAAGTACAACACGTCAAAAACAAAAACAAAACATTAATCTCTGAAGGAAGAATAAGAATATATATATAAATGAAAAAAAAAATTAGACATACACACGAACAATAAAAATGACAACACGTAGAAAGACACACAAATGATAATATCTATGAATAGCTGAAAAGTTACCAAGAACCGTATAGAAGAAAGAGAAGTGATGATGCAGTGATGACAACACGTAAAATTTAAAATAAATTATATATATGAAAAGTTGAAAAAGCAACAAGAACAAGAAAGAGAAGTGAGTGAGGAACTTTTTTTTTTTACGGTGTCGACAATATCAGGTGACAGAACAACGTGATATGTAAGTCGTGACACGGAAAGAAAGAATATTTATGTGTATATGACAGGTTGACAACAAGACACAGACACGACACTGCCTTGGTATAAGTGCAATGTCAACCCTGATAAAAGAAAAACATCTAAAGTACTGTAGGAAATAATGGTGTAAATAGCTATGCGACGTTAGTGACACCTCCGTCTCTTTTTCATTAAAGCAGACGCGAAAAAAAAAGGTGTTTGGCAGCGACTGGAAAACTAGAACAAAAAGTTTCGTGTTGCGCTCCTGACTTTTTTTGTTTTGTTTACATTGCCAGACCTGGGTATCTGTTTATATTTTTGTCTCTTTTCAGTCTGACTGCGTATTTGCTTTGTCTTCTGATGATGTTTATTACTATATATGTGCATGTGTGTATTCCTTGCTTCATATAGTTGTGTGTGTGTGTATGTTGTGTGTGTGTGTGGTGTGTGTGTGTGTGTGTGTGTGTGTGTGTGTGTGTCTCTCTCTCTCTCTCTCTCTCTCTCTCTCTCTCTCTCTCTCTCTCTCTCTCTCTCTCTCTCTCTCTCTCTCTCTCTCTCTCTCTCTCTCTCTCTCTCTCTCTCTCTCTCTCTCTCTCTCTCTCTCTCTCTCTCTCTCTCTCTCTGTAGAACTGCCTAATTGTCGGCCTCATTAGAACACCAGGTTTTTTTCAGTGATTTCTTTCCCTCTCTGTACCGTCCTTCATCCATGTTCTTTGCCCCCTACTCTCCCATCCCCTTCAACCTTCCAGGAAGACGAGAGAAAATGCACTTAAGCTCGTACCTTTCTTCCTTCAAAGGTAGAAAGCGAAAAAAGGTTAATTGAATCGTGATATTTCTCGACTAATTAACTGAGCTCCCCCACAAACAAAAGGTTCATTAGGGTGTATGCAGCAGCTGTTTACGGATTATTATATAGAAGGAGATGA
>JACEEZ010012453.1:512500-525000 GCA_016584305.1 Chionoecetes opilio | reverse complement strand
GGGTGGTAGACTAAGTATTGAGATCCCGTTGTAAAGGCCCATGATCTCGATCCAGATAGGTAAAAATACGGTCAGGAGGATAGAGATAGGGGGAAAAGGTCTATTCACAATACACGCAAAACAAAGGATGCAGAAAATGAGCCGTATCGCCATTAACTGTGAAAATAATAACGGGATGCATAAAGCTTTAAAAAAAAAATGTCTTAATGTGAAAAAAATTAATCGTTCGCGGTATCAAAAGAACTCATCGTCATTGTCATTATTTTTTTTTTTACGTGTTTTGCAGTCATTTCCGGGTATTTAGTGTTCAGCCCCCCAGGGATCCCCTGCACAGGGGGAGGCGGGGCGGGCTGGGGGGAAGGGCAGGAGGGGGGAGAGGGACGAGCGTGGCGAGGCCTAGCGGTGCCCTCGTGTGGGTCTCGTGGGGAAAAATTTAATTATTAATTCTTACTGGAGAGAGAGAGAGAGAGAGAGAGAGAGAGAGAGAGAGAGAGAGAGAGAGAGAGAGAGAGAGAGAGAGAACCAGAATGTGAAATAAATTCCGGGGGTTGAACCCGGGACTTCTCGGTTGTGAGCGGAGCGTGCTACCACTACACTACGGAGTATGTGTAATTCACCCACGGCCTGATCATGCGTTGGACACGCGGCTTTCAGCTGTTACCCTCTAGGAAAGAGCTTAAAGCTCACAGCAACAAATCTTTGGGTAAGGATGAGAATTCACACACCCCATTCCTTTGCTCAAGGGGGATAGTAACTATCCGCATTTCCGGTACAAGATTTCAAACCTTGAGTGGGGCATGAACCTGCTCACGTCAAGTGACACACACAGATACTATACCATTGTACCGCACAGGCACATACACTGTGTGTGTGCCTGTGTTTGTGTGTGGGTGTGTTCAAAGTATAGCAGTTGCAGATGAGTCTCATAAGACGTTAATTACAACAAGTGCACCTGTGTGCCACGGCAGTAATATAATGGACATTGAAGGAACATGGAGATGATAACAGACTAAAAAAATTATTGCCTGGCATTGTTTGGAGATCTTTGGATCAAGATTTGGTGCTGCACGCGACCGAACGCTCAAGATATACGCATTGCCATGACTTTTATTGATATCGTAAGTAACACGACTAATAGATCGGCCTCAAAGGAACTGGGAATGACAGTTCAAAAGTCGTCATTCTCAAGAAAACAGCACTATTCTAAATATCCACATTATTCTCATTTCAAACATTCACAATATATCATTTACATAAATACTAAAAGAATTAATGAAGGTTTATGTTTTATGGTGCAGGCAAGGTCAAGCATATCACACAACAGCCATGACAACACTCAAGGAGGGGGCACAGGGGGGCAGGGGGGGAGGGCATACATGTGTGTGCATCATTAAACATTCCACAGGCTATAAATGTTGTAGTATGGCGCAGAATTCAAGCTACAGGATTATAATTTGAGGATTAATGGCGTCACTCCCTCATGCGACAAGTTTAATATGAATATACTTGCTGCACAAAGCACAAATAAAGTTGCACCGTTGAAGGTAAACTTATATCTAGTACAGCGGTTCTTAGCATGGGGGGGCGCCCTCCCTCTTAGGGGGGTGTGGGTAATTACCTAAGGGGCGTGAGCCAAGAGAGGAGAAGGAAGAACTGTCACATATTTTACTTGAAGCTTGGCCTTCGCTTTAACATGAAGCTCGCGCGCGAGGGTGAGCGAAGAAAGCCGGTGCAGAGAAGCAAGTGTGGTGAACAACTCTGTGGTGACGCCTTGCCAGGTTTCACTAGCTATGTAGACTTTTATGCAATATTATTTTTTGCTATTATTATTACTAATATTATTGTTAATATCATAATTACTATTATCATCATTATTATCATTATCGTTATCATCATTATTATTATTGTTATTACTATAATTATTAATTATTATCATAATTATTATTAATATTATTATTTTATCAAAATTACCATTATTACTATTATCATTATTAGTATCATTATTAGTATCATTAGTATCATTATTATGTTGTTGTTATATATTAATATTTTCATTATTATTATTATTATTATTATTATCATTATTATTAGTAATATTATCAATACCATTATCAGTCATTAGTATTAGTATTATTACTATTATTATTTTTATTAGTAGTAGTAGTATTATCCTACGGCCAGAGCGTTACCTATTTTTGATAAGACTCTCGCTCGCTTTCTCGCTCCCAGTGTGGTCGCAGCCTGATAATGCAAGGTGTTAATACAAGGTGTAAAAATACAGTGAGTAATAATATTATGTGCACAATAAAAGTGTTGAAAACAGGCATTTTTTTAAAGTTTTTTTTCTGATTCAGGATTATTTTTTAATATCTTGGTTGAATAAGTAAAGGGGTGGGAATGGAGGCGAGGACCAACTACTAATGGGGGCGTGGTGGTAAAAAGGTTAAGAAACACTGGTCTAGTAGTCATCCTCAAGGGACGCTAACCAAGAGAGTTATGGCGAGAACAACTCCACGTACGCATTCATATTCCCTTTGTGAACTCTAAAGTCTTGCATTCTATATTCTGCTGGGGAATGTATTGTTCGTATTCAAATGCTTTATAATTCCATCTGACCTTTAACTTCACAAAGGAGGTCATTCTCTTCCCTGTGTTGAGGCCGACTTACTTATGACCTATCACGCCTAGAACAGTGAGTGCACGCCATGTATCTCACTCCATTCCTTGTTGCCTTGTAATCTCTCTGATACTACATTGCGGCAGACATTAATACTCCTACAATGCCCCGCTACTATTTTTCCACTCATACATTTTTCATTTTAGTATTCGTTTATTTCAATTCACCTTGGTAAAGTTTCCAGTTTCTTCGCAACTTGTTTCTTTTTCTTTTTCGTTTTCTCAATCTTTTCCTTCGGTACTTTGTGTCTGCGGGCGCGTCGGTATTACTTAAAAACTCCTGGAGATACTTCATGGGAAACTTTAATGAATCGCTAGAATATATCATCATTAGACATCATAATTCCTATTCTTTTTTTCTTTTCTTTTTTCATTTTTCATTTACATTCCCTTTTTGTCCTTTTTTGTCCTTTTCATTTTTTTCAACTGTTAATCATTCGTCAGTTTTTGTTTGATAGGGACAGAGTGACGGCAGTGGTGATAATGATAGTAATAGTAGTGATAATGATAGTAATAGTAGTGATAATGATAGTAATAGTAGTGATAATGATAGTAATAGTAGTGATAATGATAGTAATAGTAGTGATAATGATAGTAATAGTAGTGATAATGATAGTAATAGTAGTGATAATGATAGTAATAGTAGTGATAATGATAGTAATAGTAGTTATAATGATAGTAATAGTAGTGATAATGATAGTAATAGTAGTGATAATGATAGTAATAGTAGTTATAATGATAGTAATAGTAGTGATAATGATAGTAATAGTAGTTATAATGATAGTAATAGTAGTTATAATGATAGTAATAGTAGTGATAATGATAGTAATAGTAGTTATAATGATAGTAATAGTAGTTATAAAGATAGTAATAGTAGTTATAATGATAGTAATAGTAGTGATAATGATAGTAATAGTAGTGATAATGATAGTAATAGTAGTTATAATGATAGTAATAGTAGTGATAATGATAGTAATAGTAGTTATAATGATAGTAATAGTAGTGATAATGATAGTAATAGTAGTTATAGTGATAGTCATAGTAGTGATAATGATAGTAATAGTAGTTATAATGATAGTAATAGTAGTTATAATGATAGTAATAGTAGTGATAATGATAGTAATAGTAGTGATAATGATAGTAATAGTAGTGATAATGATAGTAATAGTAGTTATAATGATAGTAATAGTAGTGATAATGATAGTAATAGTAGTGATAATGATAGTAATAGTAGTTATAATGATAGTAATAGTAGTGATAATGATAGTAATAGTAGTGATAATGATAGTAATAGTAGTTATCAATGTAGTAATAGTATGAATAATATAGTATAGTAATGATAATGAAGTAATGTAGTATAATGATAGTAATAGTGGTATAATGATAGTAATATAGTGATAATGATAGTAATATAGTTATAATTTATATAGTTCTAATGTTATCTAGTGATATGATAGTATGTATGATATGATTAATGTAGTTTATGTATTAGTTAGTGTTCTATTAGTAATGTATTTAATGATAGTAATAGCATGATAATGATAGTATGTTTTATGATTAGTGATAGTAGTATAATGAGTAGTGGTGATAATGATAGTAATAGTAGTGATAATGATAGTAATAGTTATATATAGTATAGAGTATATGATGTAATGTAGTTAATGATAGTCATAGTAGTGATAATGATAGTAATAGTAGTTATAATATTAGTAATAGTAGCTATAATGATAGTCATAGTAGTTATAGTGATAGTCATAGTAGTTATAATGAAAGTAATAGTAGTCATAATGATAGTAATAGTAGTTATAATGATAGTCATAGTAGTTATAATGATAGTAATAGTAGTTATAATGATAGTAATAGTAGTTATAATGATAGTAATAGTAGTTATAATGATAGTCATAGTAGTTATAATGATAGTAATAGTAGTTATAATGATAGTAATAGTAGTTATAATGATAGCCATAATAGTTATAATGATAGTAATAGTAGTTATAATGATAGCCATAATAGTTATAATGATAGTAATAGTAGTCATTGAGTTTCCCCCGATGATCATAAAGAAGGTGGAAGGATGGTTATGGACAGGTGGAGGTGGTGGTGGATGGTGGTCAGGTGAGGATGGTGGAGGGAGTGGATACGGGTGTCAAGAGGTGGTTGAGGTGGATGAATTGATGATAGGGGAAGGTGAAAAACGGCAACATCATTATTTATCTTTCTTCTTCCTTCAGCAATGCAATTTCATCATCAAATTTAGAAGACAGTTTTTATTTTCATTTTTAGTTTTGTAATTTTTCTTCATAATAACTATTTAATATTTATTCATTTATTTATCCATTCTTCTTTTTTTTTTTGCATCGAAACTGGTATAGCAATTTTACACTCAGAACGTGAAGCTTGCAGTATTTTCATAACGTCTCATCCGAAAGCTATGGCCGTTTATCATGAAGCGAAAATAAAGTATAATCTAATAGAAAAAAATCTAAAAGAACAGTATTTTTGGAGTCGGTATGGCAATTATTCTACAACGAAGTGGAAAAAAGACCCAACATATTGTACCGCGCATCAGACAGTTGGTTTGAAATTCCAAGATCTATAGACTTTTAAATAGTATATATAGTATGGATAGTATGTCTATTAATCTTGTTAAATTATTTCTAGATGACGCGGAGTGCTCAACAGGCGACTGATAAGAGAAAACAGAGAGGAAGAGGAAAAATGTAGATAGGAGAAGAGAAAAAGTATTAGTTAGGAAAAAGGTACAGCTGATTGGGTGCAGTTGAAATAGGAGGAAGAAGAATATAGATAGAGAAGACGAGGAAGTGATTGTTAGGAACGGGTAAGATCTAAGTGGCAGTTGTAATAGGAGGAAGGAAGAATCTAGACTAGAGGAAGAAGGAGGAAGAATAATTGAGTTATGGACTTAATTAATGCCGAGTTGTAGAATGCCGAGTTAAAGTAGAGGAAGGAATAGGAAGAATGCAAGGAAGAAGGAAGAATAATTGAATTAGGAACGAGGTAGAGAAGAGTCGTAGGTGTGGCCGTTGAAATATAATGGAAGATGAAATCCCAGAACTCGGAACGGCTGCCAAACGTACGAATTACTTCCCTCACATCACTGACATTCATTCTTCCCCTTTCCTCTTCATCGACTTCTCTCTCCAATCCTCCTCCTGCTTCCCTCCATATATCAGTCGTCTGGCCTGCATTCCGCCTTATCACAAAGCCGGGTCCTATCGCGCGATATGTTGGGCGACCATTTCATCTCCACACGGCTCTTCCTCCAAAACCCTGGTAACATATTCCACCAGACATGGAAGAGTACGTGTATTCCCCGGGAGAAATTAGTGCCAGTGACAGGCCGCGTTTCAGACAGGCAGGAAGTATTACCAACAAGCTGATACGAATTCTTATCTTACAGGAACTTCCACGTGTAGGTCTCACTGCCTCTTTTAGCTTTCTTATTTTCTTATGTTCTTCTTATGTTCATACACACAGGCCACCTATCCATTGTATAAGTATAGCCGTGGTGTATCGTGTCGTAAGGTATATGATGATGATGATGATGATGTTTGAAGAATTTCGTCAGTTATCGACGCAGCTGAGATGGATCTCCACTGTAACCAGACAGCTCTCTCTCAGACTACCCCTAGAGAGCTGTCTGCTAGTGCTTATAGTGTTGGCCGAAGCCAGCACCCCGGGAGGCGGATTTCAAACCCCCGGCTAACACCCGGTACCCATTCACTGATGGGTGGACAGGGGCTCGGGTTTTAAGGAAACAGCCCAACTGTTTCCGCTCCGCCCGGGGATCGAACCCGGGACTTCTCGGTTGTGAACCGAGCGTGCTACCTCTACACTACGGAGTATAACGAATATCTACAATCAAGATCACACTAATAACCTAATCGACACATGAGGCAGGATTATTTTTGATAGATAGATAAATATCTTTTGAGAAACACTTGTATTGGGTAATAGATATTTGAATTATAATTATTTTACGACATGCATATAGGGATTAAGACAACACTGAAACACTAAATAAAGCAACACCTAATGAAGAAAACCAAAGAAATAACAACATTAACAAATATAATGAAGAAAAGATAACTGCAGAATAAGAAACAACACTGATAGATAGACGAAAATCTAAGTTGGTCTATGATTTGCTTATCTTTGCTATTTTTTAGGTATAATTACTAAAATATTTCTCTACAGATGGTGATCCGACTGTCTTACACACCACTCACCGCCCCATGTCTAATGTGTAATGTAATTGTAAGTCATGTAATTGTGTACTAATGTGAGTATTATGTCACCACAAGGCGGTGAGGTAACAAGTGTTTAAGAATGGCACTTGTCGCTACGCCTTCAATGACTAGATAGCGTCATGTTATATGTATTTACTTCTACAAATTGCACTGACCAGAGATGAAGAAAAGAAACCAGACCGGTGAAACGTGATTACAGAGAGAGAGAGAGAGAGAGAGAGGAGAGAGAGAGAGAGAGAGAGAGAGAGAGAGAGAGAGAGAGAGAGAGAGAGAGAGAGAGGAGAAGAGAGAGAGAGAGAGAGAGAGAGAGAGAGAGAGAGAGAGAGAGAGAGAGAGAGAGAGAGAGAGAGAGAGAGAGAGAGAGAAGAGAGAGAGAGAGAGAAAGAGAGAGAGAGAGATGAGAGAGAGATGAGAGAGAGAGAGAGAGAGAGAGATAGAGAGAGAGAAGAGAGAGAGAGACAGAGGATGAGAGAGAAAGAGAGGAGGAGAGAAAAAAAAAAGAGAAAGAGAGAGAAAGAATGAGAGAAACAGAGAGCGAGTGAGAGAGAACAGAGAGAAGAGAGACACCCAGAGAGGAGGAGGACGAGAGAGAGAGAGAGAGAGAGAGAGAGAGAGAGAGGAGGGTGTACATGACAGCGGTATATCACACAACAGTTTTTGGATTATTAACCCGCCACAAACACACGAAGAGCCTCTCCTCGGATTACACACTCCTCTCCTTCCCTCCGTTTTGTATTTTTTTCCTTTTCTTCTTCATGGCTTATCTGTCCTTCCTACTTCTTACCCTGTCCTCTCTTTATCTATAACTTTCCCTATACTTATTACCACTTTATTGCATCGCTCCTTGCCTACATTTATTAGTGTCAGCCACCCTATGTTGATTCCTTTATCATGAATATCTTTTATATATTTTTTTTTTTTTTTTTTTTGACATTTGTGCCTATAGCGCCTGCAGGCAGTGGTGATCCAGGGCTCGGATGGTAGGTTCTGGAGGTTCACTTGAGGGGTGTGAACGGTCCTCGCCCGTGGTGGCTCAGGCAGGATTTTTATAGTGACGCCTGTGATTAGAGGCTCATGCCGCCCCCCTGTGTCCTCCGATGCACTCGCAATCGAAGGTAGAGTTGATGGGCAGGGCATGTGGGTGTTCTTAGGCCACTCGACAGTGCAGAAAGGTTTTGGTTTTCTTCGGGGATCGAACTCGGGTCACCGAGAACGCCAGTCGGAGACGCTAACCACTCCGCTACCGCCTCCCCAAATCCCTCATATACTTTAACCTACGAGAGGTAACTAGAATGACGTGACAAAAGAGAAGTTCAAGTGAGTGTTAATAGATGGCGAGGTATGTAGGTTTCTTTTCTTTTTTTTACTCTTATGTTGGAATTCAAGTACAGATGCAATAACACAAGCGAGTGAGCGGAATCTACCTCCGATACCTATTTAATTTTTTTTTCTTCCTCTTCTTTTTAGCATTACAGGGCAGAAAAATAAGAATGTAACAAAAAGCTCGCTAATTGTTAATCCCACGTATAGGAAATAGATTCTTAACCTGGGGGGCGCGCCCCCTTAGGGGGGCGTGAGTCAGGAGAGGAAATGGATGAACTTATAAGTATTTAAATTGAAGCGCAGCCTTCGCTTTAACATGAAACTCCCTAGCGAGGGTGAGCGAAAAAAGTTTGTACAAAGAAGCAAGTGTGGGTGTAATACTCTGCGGTAATGCCTTGCCAGGTTTCACTAACTCGGTAGACTTATTAGCAATATTACTTTTTGTTATTAATATTACTATTATTATTGCTATTATCATCAGTATTATTATTATCATCATTATCTCTACTCCCGCAGTGATTTTTGAAATATTTCATCGTTAGTCATGCAAACATGTGTGGTTGTTTCATACAATGGTTAATGGCTAATGGTTCATCTTTCTGCGGGGCACAGGCAGCTTTGTCGCGCTTCCGTCTGTAATACTCATAATACTCGTATATCCGCATTAACAAATCAACATAATAAAGAAAATGTAATAGCATTTTTTGTCTTGAACAAAGAGGGTTTTTTTTATCCTGGGGAAGGATATCACGTGAGTCCCAGTAATATAAGTAATCCAGTCCTTTCACAATCTTGTATTTAATATAAGTAATTAACACAATTCATACCTTCCTCAAAAACACCGCCAATCCACTTTTCACATTATTCTTATACAGTCTTCATACACGTGCATATCCGTTGACATTTATATCATGCTCTTTACACTAACCATTTTTCAACATGATTATGAGGCAGAGTCGCGTCTCCACCTTCCGTATGAACAGGGTGTGTGCAGGTCGTGATGGGGTCAATGGCCGGCCTGCAGCAGCTCTTCGGGGGCGAGGCAGGGTTGCGTGGCCTGCCCTCCCTCCCTTCCCCTCCCCTCCTTCCCCTCCCCTCCCTCCCCACCCTCCCCTTCCTCCTCGATCTGCCTCCAGCCACACACGCAGTTGTTGCCGTATTATCATTATGTTTTGTGATGGGTTTTTCTTCCCGGCAGCTATCCCTGCTGACTCAATGGTGACGTGTATCATACAACCATATTTTTCGGGGGTATTATCTTCTAAGTGAATTTGCCTCCCTCGTTTTCTGTTCCTTTTCCTCCAACTTTTATTAGGATTTTGTGTCGTAGGACTTATAAGACGCAACCGCCACTTGGCCCTCCGCTCCCCTCAGAACAATCTTCCCGGGAATGGGAATGAGAAAACCGACGAGACACTCAAGGACTATTGCAAACCGTTTCGTTCTTCTTACCACTCCTCTACAGTGACCTCTACTCGACAATAAAATCTGGTGTCCACAAGAGCTGTCAGGTACACGGGTATGCTGCTGGCGTCCACGGCAATATGCGGCAGGGGAGGCACGTGGTTGTCCCCCTGCCGAGTGTAAGTACCTCCCCGGGAACTGCCTCGTGGAGACAGTCGTGGACCATCTGCGGATTGGCTATGGTATCCTCACTCACGGCCATCTCATTTGGCGGCGCGGCCAATCCTGCTGGAGAGGACTTGGCTGCCTTATCCACCTGCCTGTGCCCGCTTGCTGGTCGCCTATTTGCATGTCTGCCGCTGGGTCCGTTTTACAGGCTTCTTCCTAAAGCCTCACTAGTAACGTAATTATCTTTTTTATCTACTGGGAAACTTGAAGAGCGAATTATTTTGCACCTTTCTTTCGCAACGTTGAAAATTGCTGGATGGTGTATGAGAGACTACGGTTGCAATCTCTATGTATGGTTGAAATGCTTTGCCCTTACATAAACTATGGCAGCAAGAACATAAATTAAAAGTAAAACCCAGCCAAAAGGTTATGTATAGATATCTCTATATATCCTAAGTGCAAAGCTACCCTCTGAATTCAACTCACTTTTACTGAAGCTGAAAAAACGCCGATCGATAAAATCTGAAATTGTCATCGCTCTTCTTTCTTTCTTTCTTCTCCAGTCCTTATAACTCACGAACCACGAAAAAACAAACAAGGATGAATAAGACATTAAAATGTTACTCTAATCCTGAAGACTTAAAAAAAACTGGCTTGCAATGCGAAGAATGGAAGGCTTGGAAGTGACCTATCCGACCCAACGAACGCTTGCAATATACACAGCGAGCTCGCCAGCTTTCAAAACCGGGAAACAGGATTTGAAAGAGATCAGAAACTAGTAATAACAAAAAATCATCCTAAAACGTTCAAGATGTAGGGATGGAAAAAGAACAGAAACAATATTAGGATGGATGAAATATACATGTATTAACCATTCGTGCATTCCACCGCTGACTGAAGCATGAGAACAACCGTATGTTAATTAATGGAATCCAGGAATAGATGATATATATTTCATCCATCCTAATTCTTATTTCTTCACTTTTCCATCCTTACATATTAAACATTCTGGAATACTTTTTTTGGTACTAATTATGACTTGATTACAGTTGATGGAACTAGCAGGAATATCATGAAAGGATTAGAAGCACCAAAAATAAATGTACATATGTCCAGTATGCGGCACTCCATTGATAGGAGAATACAATATAAGAAAAGTGAAATATGTAATAAACCTTCTTGGTCTGTGTGGTTATAAATGACGGCAGGATGTGCATGGCAGGAGGAAGGAATGGCGATACATGTGAACGTCAGAGAAAACAGTCTATCGGTAGAGGTTGACATAGGTTGAAACAATAAGTGAGAGATACGAATATGACAGCAAAATGATACAGGTTACGTGTAGCACCATTAGCTATGCACCAGGGAATGGGGAAAATGTTGATGTAGGTAATGGAGAAAGAAAAGTTCTGATAAAAACTTGTTGAACCAACGGGTGAGTGATACGAATTGACAACAAAATGATACAGTTTATATGTATCACTGTTTGCTATGCTCGAGGGAACAGGAAAAGTGGTGATGTAGGTAATGGATGAAGCATAGTTCTGATAAAAACGTGTTGGACCAAAGGGTGAGTGATACGAATATGACAACAAAATGATACAGTTTATATGTATCACTGTTTGCTATGCTCGAGGGAACAGGAAAAGTGGTGATGTAGGTAATGGATGAAGCATAGTTCTGGTAAAACCTAGTTGAACCAAAGAGTGAGCGATACGAATATGATAACAAAATAACACAGGTTACGTGTAGCACTATGAGCTATGCACCAGGGAATGGGAAAAATGTTGATGTAGGTAGTGGAGCAAGCATAGTTCTGGTAAAAACTTGTTGAACCAAAGGGTGAGTGATACGAATATGATAACAAAATAATACAGGTTACGTCACATGTATCACTATGAGCTATGCACCAAGGAATGGGAAAAGTGGTGAAGGTAATGGAGCAAGCATAGTTCTGGTAAAAACTTATAAAATCCGTCAAGGAAGGATAGTAAGCATGAAGGGATGATTCTCAGAGACGTTAATTCCCCTGTCGCGGCCCGTCTCACTCCCACCGTCCCGCCATTCCTCCTTTACACGGATTGGGTCGAGGAAGCCACGCGCCGGCCCGCGATGACACTCATACGTCAGCCTCAAGTCAAGATCTTAGAGACGATGCCCAATTAGTGATATATACGTCAGTCAACCTTTCCCAGCGTCACACTAACTGCTACTACTACTACTACTACTTATACTGCTACTACTACTACTGCTACTGTTACTTATACTGCTACTACTACTACTACTACTGTTACTTATACTGCTACTACTACTAACGATATATCTTTGAAACTCTGACATTTACTATTACGACTTATATTACTACTGCTACTACTACTACTACTACTACTACTACTACTACTACTACTACTACTACTACTACTACTACTACTATACTACTACTACTACTACTTACGATAACTTAACTACATTACTACTACGACTACTATACTACGTACTGCTACTTATACTGCTACTACTACTACTACTACTTCTACTACTATACTGACTACTACTATACTACTACGACTACTACTACTATAAACTACTGCTGACTACTACTACTACTACTACTATACTACTACTACTACTACTATACTGGCTACTACTAACTACTAC
>JACEEZ010012453.1:500000-502500 GCA_016584305.1 Chionoecetes opilio | reverse complement strand
TAAAGACAGGTACATAATATAAACTACTGTGCATGCCTCTTCAGTGGAACATACAAGTCTGTAGTGATGCTAAAATTCGTAATAATGTATATGGCACCTGGCGACATTAGTGCAGTGGCGACTACGTATATAGTGTTATTGATGGTAGTACTCTTGATGACGTATTTTGTGATCTGTCTTGTACCGGATCAGGAAGACGACGCTTTGACCTCCGAGGACAGGATTGCCGTCTGTGAAGGAGGGAAAAAAATACTCATTCGAATCCATCACTACTTCTTGGGTGTGTCATTCACCATAGTTACATTTCATAGTGAGCTGACCAATAGACACTAGGATAAAAACTAAATTGATTGAATGATATGATTGAGAATATGATTGATTGATTTAATGCTCCCTTTTTTGGCATTAAATCAATCAATCATATGCTGCAATTTTCTTTATACTAGTGTCTATTGTTGAGCTCGGTATGTATGAGGTACTGATCGTTTTATGTAGCCCTTGGATTAGCATGTGCGTTATGTTGGTTATAACTGCACACACCAATACACTTTCGGCTTTCATCCTGCTGGAAGATTCCTGATTTAAACCAGGGTTGAGACTAAAAATAACTCTAAAAAAAAAACCGGCATAATTTGTTTTCCAGGTTTTTTTCTATTTTCTAGTTTTTATTAATCATAGATAATTATTTCACATAAAAATTTTGTTTTATATTGATAAATGAGGTCTATACACATCACATACTATATTTAAAAATAAAAAAATTCAAAACCCATTAAGATCTTCCTTGAGAAATATATCAAACACAGTTGTTGTTGTTTGTTGTTGTTTTTTTCTCTCTCTCTCTCTCTCTCTCTCTCTCTCTCTCTCTCTCTCTCTCTCTCTCTCTCTCTCTCTCTCTCTCTCTCTCTCTCTCTCTCTCTCTCTCTCTCTCTCTCTCTCTCTCTCTCTCTCTCTCTCTCTCTCGCTCGCTCGCACTCACTCACTCACTCACTCACTTACTCACTCACTCACTCACTCACTCACTCACTCACTCACTCAATCACTCTCTCTCTCCTTTTCCCCTACCTTTACAAACCTGGGTATATTTTTCAACAATACAAAAGAACTCACGAAAAAGAATTATTTCCAAGCCAACCACAGCTCTGAAAAAGTGGCGAGCGCGGCGTCTGAAATGGTTGGCCGTTTAAGATTACCTGCCGGCCTTTTTCCCCTCTTTTGTTATGGTAATGTCCTTCCTCGGGCTAGGATGAGGGGAGGAGGAAGGGGAAAGGGTGTAAGGGTGTGAGGGTAGAGTGTGGGCCTCGCTACCTAGGCAAGTGTTCAACAGAGAGATCTAATACCCATGATTTTGCTTCGTTTTTTTACTCTCAATTGCAGTGAGGATAAAATTGTGAGTGGTTGATACGTTTTGAAACAGTTATATGTACAAATTGATGTAGTTTTTTGTCTTTTCTTTATTTTTTACCCTAAGTGGTCTGATAAAAAGCTTTTCTGTGTGTGTGTGTGTGTGTGTGTGTGTGTGTGTGTGTGTGTGTGTGTGTGTGTGTGTGTGTGTGTGTGTGTGTGTGTTAAAACTCTTTATCACTAACGTCTTGTGGAATAACCTCAACATAAGACCCACACACACACACCACACACACACACACACACACACACACACACACACACACACACACACACACACATACACACACACACACACATCCTAGTCTTGTATGGCGGGATAGCAAACCCTCAGAGAGAATAATTCAAGGGTCGAGCAGCAGTGACTCGGGTGGGGGCCTCGACTCGCTTCATTAGGGAAAGTTTGCATTAATTGGATCGCCATGAAGAAGAACGAGGTGGAGAATGAGGAGGATGAGGAACACGTCGGAGGAGATATTGCAGTGAGAGAGGAGGAAGGAGGAGAGGAGGAGAGGAGGAGAGAGGAGGAGAGGAGGAGAGGATGAGGTGAGGAGGAGGAGGAGGAGGAGGAGGAGGAGGAGGAGAGGAAGGAACAGGACAGGAGGAGGAGCAGGAAAGGAGAATAGGGGGAAGGCAGGAGGAGGAGGAAGGGGATGAAGGAGGAGGAGGGAGGAGAGTAGGAGGAGGAGGAGGAGGAAGGAGGAGGAGGAGGAGGAAGGAGGAGGAGGTGCAGGAGGAGGAAGAGAAGGAGGTGCAGGAGGAGGAAGAGGAGGAGCAGGAGGAGGAAGAGGAGTAGGAGGATGAGAATAAGGGGAAGCAGGAGGAGGAAGAGCAGGAGGAGGAAGAGCAGGAGGAGGAAGAGCAGGAAGAGGAAGAGCAGGAGGAGGAAGAGGAACAGGAGGGAGCTTAGAAGTCGCTTTGATCCTATTTGCTGAGTGCGCAGCGTGTAACCTAACGATGATTGTGCCGGTGGGGAGCTGCCGCGCGGAAGACGACGCCACCGAAATGAGATCCAGGAGGGATTATAGGACGCAGCAGAATGATTTACATCCCTCCTCTTCTTCTTTGTTTCTTCTTCATCTCTTAGTGTGTCATT
>JACEEZ010012453.1:385000-495000 GCA_016584305.1 Chionoecetes opilio | reverse complement strand
GTTTGACGGCAAGTAAATGAAGGGAATAGCGATTGTTGAGCGGTCATTACTCTCCCTTGCTTCTCCTTCCCATCTTCCCTCCAGCGTACATACATACACACATACTCTCTCTCTCTCTCTCTCTCTCTCTCTCTCTCTCTCTCTCTCTCTCTCTCTCTCTCTCTCTCCCCGTCTCCCTTCTCTTCCCTTCCCCTTTCCCTCCTACGCCTCCGCCTCCCTTCAGTCGATACTCAGCGCTCACCAAGAACTGTTATAACTACGCAATGACTCACTTGACTTGCTCCTCGAAAGTCCCATATGTTGATGCCTAATGAGATTTTTAAAGTAGATACTAGATGTTTCCCCGTAAAAAAAAGTAATAAGGCCATGTTGAATAATGCACTTGAACATATTTTTATACAACAATACAATACAACGTTGTATTTTCCCATATTTTGATGCCTGATGAGAATTTTGTAGCAGATGATATAGATGTTTCCCCACCCCAAAAAAAAAGTCATAAAGGAAGGAAGGAAGGAAGGAAGGAAGGAAGGAAGGAAGGTAAGGAAGGTTCATTTTGCACTTGAACTTTTTTTCTTCTTCATTTATCTGTTCTCAAAACCCATAGATGAATTTATAGAAAAATATTAGTCACTGTGAAGATATACGGCGAATACATTCATTTTTTTCTCCATGAGCTATTTAGAAGACTGGATCTACTTGAACAAAACAAAAGTGCAAACGCAGTATATACAGTAGGTTGTATATAGTACTTCAGCCAGATAAAAAGTTCATCAATGGTGACAGAAATGGATACAAGATGAAATACAAAATATGAGCATTATCGTGTCATTAGGCAATTAAAATGTAACGATGAATGCAATACAACAAAAATTTAGTACAATAGCTTCACTTTCTACAGGGGCGGATCATATATAAAATTAAATGTTTAGATCCTGCCTGAATTTGTGTCAATATAACGTCAAGTTTGCGGAAAATCATGTTTATAAATTGTTGGCTGACGCAAGAATGATAAGTGGGGGAGGGAGGGTGGGTGGAAGAGGAGGGGAGGAAAATGTTTACAGAGTTTAACTTCATTTCCTGAGCCGAGGAGGAAGAAGGGATGAGGGAATGGCGGTTATGAGGCACGGGAAAAGCATTTTGAAAGAACCATTTGATTAGGGTAAAGAAAATTTAGAAAGATGTTTACAGAGGAAATTAGATCTCTCTCTCTCTCTCTCTCTCTCTCTCTCTCTCTCTCTCTCTCTCTCTCTCTCTCTCTCTCTCTCTCTCTCTCTCTCTCTCTCTCTCCCCCCCCCCCCCCCCAGGGGTTCATTTCCGACCTGGTGCTTTTATATAACAATCAATAATATAATAATAATAAGGTAGTATGATTATAATAATAATAAGCACAATAATAATAATAATAATGGTAAGTATAGCAGTGAGACAATAATAATGATAATAATGATAATGATAATAATAATATTAATAATAATAATAATGACAGCAATAATCATAAGATCAGAATGTGAACAATTATTTGAAGCAAAAACTTGAAAGCAACCATTAAAACCTTAACTGTGACAATATCAATATAGCCTACGGTACATCAGTGGTTCTTAACCTGGGGGGTGCGCCCCCTTAGGTAAAGGTGAAGATGGGGGCATACGCTATACTGCGCGTGGCCTCGGTGCTCATCTCTGTCGCATTAGCCTTTGAGACTGTGGTGGGTGAGATTTATATTTCAGAGAGATATATAGACAAAGTCATGATCCATATAGTATAATAGAAAAGTCAATAATTATAATCCATAAATGTCATAGAAAAAGTCAAGAATTCATAGTATAATAGAAAAAGTCAGGAATCCATCAATATAACAGAAAAAGTCAGGAATTCATATATATAATATGAAAAAGTCAGGAATCCATAAATATAACAGAAAAAGTCAGGAATTCATATATATAAATGAAAAAGTCAGGAATCCATAAATATAATAGAAAAAGTCAGGAATCCATATAATATAACAGAAAAAGTCAGGAATTTATAAATATAAATGAAAAAGTCAGGAATCCATAATATAAAGAAAAAGTCAGGAATCATATATATAAAGAAAAAGTCAGGAATCCATAATATAATAGAAAAAGTCAGGAATCCATAAATATAAATGAAAAAGTCAGGAATCCATAAATATAAATGAAAAAGTCAGGAATCCATAAATATAATAGAAAAAGTCAGGAATCCATAAATATAAATGAAAAAGTCAGGAATCCATAAATATAATAGAAAAAGTCAGGAATCCATAAATATAACAGAAAAAGTCAGGAATTCATATATATAAATGAAAAAGTCAGGAATTCATATATATAACAGAAAAAGTCAGGAATCCATAAATATAATAGAAAAAGTCAGGAATCCATAAATATAATAGAAAAAGTCAGGAATCCATAAATATAATAGAAAAAGTCAGGAATCCATAAATATAATAGAAAAAGTCAGGAATCCATCAATATAATAGAAAAAGTCAGGAATTCATATATATAAATGAAAAAGTTAGGAATCCATAAATATAATAGAAAAAGTCAGGAATTCATAAATAAATAGAAAAAGTCAGGAATCCATAAATATAATAGAAAAAGTCAGGAATCCATAAATAAATATAAAAAGTCAGGAATCCATAAATATAATAGAAAGTCAGGAATTCATAAATATAACTATGGGTGACAACCCGCTACCCCGGGACACAGGGCTAGTGTGACATCCGGGTTCCACAGTTACCTTCCCCGGGTTTCCCCAGGTACGCCCCCATTTGTTCCCCATTTGTCGACCAACCCCGAAAGGAAGAATGAACACCTTAGTGGGCTGGCCGCCTACTTGCTCTGGCCCGGATTCGAACCAGGGTCCACGGATTCATAACTAAGCGCGCTAGCCACTACAAACCACCACGGAGGCGCCCCTTAGGGAGCGTGGGTAATTAATTATCTAGGGGGGAGTGAGCCAAGAAAGAAAGAAGAACCGTCAAGTATTTAACTTGAAGCTCGGCCTTCGCTTTAACATGAAGTTCGCTCGCGAGGGTGAGCGAAGAAGGCGCCACAGAGAAGCAAGTGAAAAACTCTGCGGTTAAGCCTTTCCAGGCTTCACTATCTCAGTAGTGTAAACTTTATTCAATTTTTTTTTATTATTATTACTATTATTATTGTTATCATTATCAGGGTTATCATTATCATCATCGTTGTCATCTTTATTATTCTTGATATAATTCCTATTGTTATAATAATTATTATTATTATTACAATTATTGTTATCTTACCAAAATTACCATTATTACTATTATCATTACTAGCAGAAGTTACCTTTAATAAGTATGATGCTCTGAAAGACAATCCGAATGGCTTTGTACACAACACCGTGTTTATCTCTCTTTTTTCTCTCTCTTCTTCCATCTACCTGGAGAGAGATTGATGAGAAATTGACTCCTGTGCCAAGTAGGTATGCCATTTAAGTATGCTGAAAAAAACCTATTATTTCAAATTTCAACTAATAAAGAAATTTATTAAACCTGGCTGAATAGAGTTTAAAACCATCCCAGGGATGACCTTAACCTTTCCTGAATGTTTGCTTGAAATTAGGACAGAAATGGTGGACCCTTACCCAACTGGGCAGTCGGACATTGTGAATTATAGTAAGAAACTCTGCGGTAACGTTGTCATGGTTCACAAATTCCGTAGTAGACTTCTATGCAATATTATCATATTATTACAATAATATATAGCAGAATTTATATATAATAATACAATATAATAGCTAGCTTATTATAGCAGAAGTTACCCGTAATAAGTATGATGCTCTGAAAGACAATCCGAATGGCTTTGTACACGTAACAGTGTTTATGATCATTCTCTCTCACAAGGGCCCTTCAAGCTCCTAGGGTACCCCCAATCTCTTGGAGAGCCAGAGGGGCCCTGAATCTTCTGGGCGGCTCGCAATCTTGGGGGCCCCAATCTCCTAAGGGCACCCAATCTCCTAAGGGCCCCCAATCTCCTGGAGGGCCCCCAATCTCCTAAGGGGCCCCAATTTCCTGAAGGACCCCCAATCTCCTGAAGGACCCCCAATCTCCTGAAGGACCCCAATCTCCTGAAGGACCCCTAATCTCCTAAGGGCCCCCAATCTCCTGAAGGACCCCCAATCTCTTAAGGACCCCCAATCTCCTGAAGGACCCCTAATCTCCTAAAGGCCCCCAATCCCTAAGGACCCCCAATCTTCTAAGGGCCCCCAATCTCCTGAAGGACCCCCAATCTCATGAAGGACCCCTAATCTCCTAAAGGCCCCCAATCTCCTGAAGGACCCCCAATCTCCTAAGGACCCCAATCTCCTAAGACCCCAATCTCCTGAAGACCCCCAATCTCCTGAAGGGCCCCCAATCTCCTGAAGGGCCCCCAATCTCCTAAAGGACCCCCAATCTCCTGAGGACCCCATCTCCTGAAGGACCCCCAATCTCCTGAAGGGCCCCCAATCTCCTGAAGGACCCCCAATCTCCTGAAGGACCCCCAATCTCCTGAAGGGCTCCCAATCTCCTGGAGAGCCCCCAATCTCCTAAGGACCCCTAATCTCCTGAAGAACCCGCAATCTCCTAAGAGCCCCTAATCTCCTGAAGAACCTCCAATCTCCTAAGGCTCCCAATCTCCTGAAGAACCCCCAATCTCCTAAGGGCCCCCAATCTCCTGAAGAACCCCCAATCTCCTAAGGGCCCCCAATCTCCTGAAGAACCCCCAATCTCCTGAAGAACCCGCAATCTCCTAAGAGCCCCTATCTCCTGAAGAACCCCCAATCTGCTAAGGGCTCCCAATCTCCTGAAGGGCCCCCAATCTCCTAAGGGCTCCCAATCTCCTAAGGGCTCCCAATCTCCTGAAGAACCCCCAATCTCCTAAGGGCCCCCAATCTCCTGAAGGGCCCCCAATCTCCTGAAGGACCCCCAATCTCCTGAAGAACCCCCAATCTACTAAGGACCTCCAATCTCCTGAAGGACTCCCAATCTCCTGGAGGGCCCCCAATCTCCTAAGGGCCCCTAATCTCCTGAAGAACCCCCAATCTCCTAAGGGCCCCTAATCTCCTTTAGAAGCCCCAATCTCCTAAGGGATCCCAATCTCCTGAAGAACCCCCAATCTCCTAAGGGCCCCTAGTCTTCTGAAGAAGCCCCAATCTCCTTAGGGCTCCTAATTTCCTGAAGAACCCCCAATCTCCTAAGGGCTCCCAATCTCCTGAAGAACCCCCTATCTTCTAAGGGCTCCCAATCTCCTGAAGAACCCCCAATCTCCTCAGGGCTCCCAATCTCCTGAAGAACCCCCAATCTCCTAAGGGCCCCCAATCTCCTAAGTGGCTCCCAACCTCCTGAAGAACCCCCAATCTCCTAAGGGCTCCCAATCTCCTGAAGAACCCCAATCTCCTAAGGGCTCCCAATCTCCTGAAGAACTCCCAATCTCCTAAGGGCCCCCAATCTCCTGAAGAACCCCCAATCTCCTAAGGACCTCCAATCTCCTGAAGGACTCCCAATCTCCTGGAGGGCCCCCAATCTCCTAAGGGCCCCTAATCTCCTAAGGACCCCCAATCTTCTAAGGGCCCCCAATCTTCTAAGGGCCCCCAATCTTCTAAGGGCCCCCAATCTCCTGAAGAACCCCCAATCTTCTAAGGGCCCCCAATCTCCTAAGGACCCCCAATCTTCTAAGGGCCCCAATCTGATACGGGCCCCCAATCTCCTGAACCCCCAATCTCCTAAGGGCCCCCAATCTCCTGAAGAACCTCTCCTAGGGACCCCCAATCTTCTAAGGGCTCCCAATCTCCTGAAGAACCTCCAATCTCTTAAGGGCCCCCAATCTCCTGAAGAACCCCCAATCTCCTAAGGACCCCCAATCTCTTGGAGAGCCAGAGAGGCTCTTAATCTTATGGGCGACTCATAATCTTGGGGGGCCCCAATCTTCTAAGGGCACCCAATCTCTTGAAGAGCCAGAAGGGCCCTGAATCTCATAGAGGGACCAACATCTCGGGGGCTTTCAATCTTCTGAGGCCCCTAAGGGCTTGAGGAGCCCCCAATCTCCTGAGGGGTCCACAATCTGCTGAGGGACCGGCAAAGCAAATCTTGCTTAGAGCCCCATTGAGGCCTGGACCGGCCCTGAGGCAAAGACTCTTTATTGCTCTAAACATGCATGATTCTCCTAAAGTCTGCCACACAGCATAGGATTATGCTGTTCTCAATCAAAACTCTTGCCACATGTCCGCCTTCGTACTCGTCAAAGGCCAGTAAAGCCGCACTCAAAGAAGGGAAGCTCTGTGCAACACCAACCTATCACTGAGGGACACTGTTGTACAGGACACAGGAGGGACAACAGTGAGCCTGCAGCACCCCCTCACCCCCTGTTTGTACTTCCCGGGAGTATTTCACCCTGGAGGCTGCTGTCTGGCAGCCTACTTCTTTATTTTATCAAATGCTTTTTGAAAATCTGAATAAATAATATTATAGCTAAGGAACTGATTACATCGCAAAGTTAATTATTGACACATGATTTATTAATGTATGAAACATGAAATTTTTTCATTAAATGATGCCTAAACTCATATTGCGAGTCATTAATAAAAAATAGTATCTAAGATAAATATTGATTTTATCACTATGCTTTTGAACTTTTTGCAAACTATGGAGGTTAATGTAATGGCTTGATAGCTACTGGAACTTTTTTCCTCTCTTCTTAAAGATTGGGACCTCATGAATTTGCACCATTCATTGCTGTACAAGCATATATTTGATAAAAATATTTTGAGTGGCAATACCTGCTTATTTTCCATCAATTTTATGCTTAAGTAACAATTGAATAACTCCATAAGGGATTACATATTTATTGTTGTTGATAATTACTCTGCTCTTTTGTTTCGTGAACTTATGTTCCTGGAAAGCACGTGTAAAATAAATTTCACGTAATTTGAATAAGAAAAACATTTCCATTTATAATAATGGTTAATGGTGAGGATGCATTCTGCAAGGCATAAACATTACACAAAAACAAGATTTCAACTCCACTAAACACAATAATCAAGAGTGCATATAATATTTTGTAAATTAAATATAAGTGTAAAAAAAAACTTTCTTTAGATAAGGAGTACAATTGAGAGCAGGCATCTCATAATCATGTCTGTAGGCATAACAATTCGGCATAGAGGAGGCCAAGGGGGCGCTCACAAGGCTCGTGGCTGGGGCAAGTTGGTGCTTCCTGTCGAGAGTTGTTTGGTATGGGAAGGGAGCCTGCATGGGGACTCGCGCACGGTGACCCCCGGGAGTGGCGTCAATTGGCCGGGCGAGGCGGCCCGCCCCTTAGCGTAGGCCCCCAATTGATGAGAAGTCATACTGGCTATTAATGGGGCAGGACCACTGATCTCTATAAAATTGTTATTGAGATCAGTGGGCTGGACCAATCATTAGCAGAATTACACAAAGTTAGATAAACACACTTCATATCAGTGAGAAAAAAGATCACTTTCTTTCGATACACTTGAGGGCAAGCATGTCATAATGGCTATTAATAGGGCTGGACCAATCATTTGCAGAATACCACAAAATGATATCAACCTACATCAAAGAGAACATACGTATACCAATACAAAAATAACACAAGAACGAGCATATAAGTAAAACCTGTAAATAAAGTTGAGGAAAAGCATAGCAAGAAGTAATAATGGTGGAGGCAGGTCAGCGGCCATTGCCCAGGGTGGCTGCTTGGTGGACAAACACCCACACACCCGAACCACGTGGGCCCAGGTAGTAGGGGAGAGCGGGGCAGGTTGCATCGAGGGTAGGTTGCATCATTGCCTCTAACTTGCATTAACTTTTTTTATTATTATTATTGCTGTAGTTGTAGTAGTAGTAGTTTATAGTAGTAGTAGTAGTAGTAGTAGTAGTAGTAGTAGTAGTAGTAGTAGTAGTAGTAGTAGTAGTAGTAGTAGTAGTAGTAAGACGATGTAGTGTGATAACATGCGAGTTAGAGGCAATGATGCAACCTGCCCCGCTCTCCCCTACCCGCCCCACTCCACGGTCCCTCAACAGCTGACCCACAGTGCAGACCCCCTTATGGGCTGCCTGGGACCAAGGAAGGACCCATGCCACTCAGTCTGGGTGGCAAATCTACACAACAATAACAATGCAATAATGAACATAATCAATGAAATAAGTATCAAATCTTTGCTACTTGTTCCAATATTTCACCATTCAAAATGACGTCAACCTTCCTGTGGTTCTAACTGTACTTCATCTTATCACTTTGCTCTTTGCCACATCCACATTTAACTTCTTTCTCCAACACACCCCTTTAAATAAGAACATAAGAAAATAGGGAAGCTACAAGAGGCTGCGAGACCTACACGTGGTAGTTCCTGTATAAAGGTAGGCATCAGGGCTGTCTTCCAAGTGTCTGTACAAAATTGGCACTCTCTACTCCATTGGATTGGTTGCCCTTTGTTATGTATTTGTCAGGGATGCCATTCTGCACATAAGGAAACAATTAGTAAATAAATAAGACATGAATGAAAAGGGCATGGATGTGAGATATTTAAGTTGTATTTTGTTGTAATTAGGTAAAAATATAGTTACATAAATATAGATGTTACTCAGCTCAACATTGCTATTATAAGTGAAAGGCTACAAGCTCCTCAGAAAATAGGGTTAATCTAGAATCACACAGGCATCATCATCATCATCATCATCGTCATCGTCATCATCATCTGGTTTCTGGCCCTTCTGATCCCCCCTTTTGTTACCCTTCCTATCATCTACCTCCTCCTCTTCTTCTTCCTCTTCCTCCTCCTCCTCACTGGTAGATTGTGCTTGGTATTTAGTTTGACGGTTGAAGAGGTCCAAAGTGACGGCTGAGAGGAAGGCGGGGTAAGAGTTTTCATGTCTCAAGTATGCATCAATCAGGTCGTCTATAGTGTTGGAGAACTCTGTCTCCAGAAGCTGAATCTCTTTGGCTGGCGTGTGCTGCAAAGAAAAATAATAGATGCTTCATAAATACCGAAACATTTCACGTCTACATACATTGGAGAACCACTAGGCTATACATCTTACACATGACTTGTAGATTTTAGTTTTGTACATTAATTGCAAATATTTGCTTAAACTAAACCTTACAATCACAGCTTGGTAAGTACACACAAACACATATGCAGTTCAAGATCAAAGAAGAAGAGAGATGAGGCATGGAAAAAGATGAAAAGAGCACCAAACTGGAAATATAAAAAGTACATAAATACATATACAAGAATACATAATATTAATGATAATACAAATTTTAATACATAAATAAAAAATTAATATATGCGAATAGGACAAAAAGAAATGAGATTTGATAAAAATATACTGTATTTTGCAGCATTGATGATGCTGCGACATGAAGACAACCAAAACCTGAAAGAAATGTAAAATATTAAACAAGAACTTTCAGAAAGTTTTTGTGAAACAAACTTTCAGGTTAGCAGGATTCAAACTACAGACTATTAAGAAATTGGAGAGAATACAAAGGATAGCAACTAATATGGTGCCAAAGTCCTGAGATCTAACCTACGAGTTAAGATGTGAAGAAACTAAGATGGAAGAAACAGACAATGAGACTACCGACTCGGAAACAAAGAGAAGCTCGACACACAAGAGGACATACAAAAAAACTAGGAAAAGGGAGATGCCTGAACAACATAAAGAAGTACAGCTTCCCTCATAGAAATGTAGAAGTTTGGAATGGCCTGAACGAGGTGATATCGGCACATAATGTGCATCAATTGAAAGAAAGACTGGATAAATGTAGATACGGAGACGGGACCCCACGAGTGTAGCTCAGGCCCTGTAAAACACAACTAGGTAAATACACACATTCCTCCACTAACCTCAAACAAGAAATAGTCATCGGGTGACTCTGCATACATGTGGATCAGCTTGTACTGCTTCTCCCCGCAACTGTCCACGCGGTAACCTGTGAGTCTGTACACAATCTCTCGCATCTCCCGGGCCTTGCGTTGGAAGGCCTCCATGAGACGCTTGTTCTGCCTTTCCTGGCGTGAGACTTTCTCCTGGAGTTCTTGGGGCAGATGTACATGGTAATCAAATGTCTATACATACACTTATTTTTTTTACATCACAAATGACTGGCCAAGGGCAATACAAAAAGTAACAAAAAGCCAGCAACAAAAACTGCTTAAACATTATCATTGCCATCATTATCATCATCATCCTTATCACTTATTATTATGATTGCTATGGAGTCATTGATCACCTGATTATGCATATTCTATTGTTCATGTTTCTTCTTTAAAATAGCAATATGTATACATGCAGGAATGGGGTTACATTTCATAATAAAACAAAATAATCTGTGATGTTATGAACTTGAAGAAAAATGGACCAGGGTATTGAGAAAGATTGAGAAAGGTATTTAACCCCTTCACGCCCAGATCTTTCCTTTGCTATATAAAACTGTCTGTTGTTAGCCATAAAATTACGAAAAATGACGTAATATATCAAATTAGCTAGTGGACAAGAATACTAAACAGGTCATATCTATAAAATATTGCTTATATTCACTAAAAATCGTCTAATGGCCTACCTGAATTACTATGGAAATAACGCTCTGGGCCTCAAGGGGTTAAGAGAGTATTGAAATATTGAAGGATAGGATATCTTTTCCTCCCAACACCTTCAGCCACTCACCCACGACCTCCTTGTGGGACTCGGCGGCCACCCTCACCCCCACCCGCTGCGTCAGGTTCAGTGTCTCGCCCTGCTCCAGCAACCTCACCCGCTGCTGTAGCGACTCATTCTCTGTCTGTAGCTTCTCAATCTGTGACTTGCGGTTCTCAAGGGCCCGGGCATGTGGGTTGTCTCTGCAATAATGTTTGTGGGATGTGTAATATAAGCATACAATTATTAGTATCATCAACATCATCTTTCTGTTTAACTCCTTCACACCCAGTTTTTTCCTATGCTATAAAAAATTGTCTGTTGTCGAGTCATAAAATTACGAAAAGTAACTGAATATACCGAATTAGTTAGTGGACAAAGATCCTAAACAGGTCATATCTATTAAATATTGCTTATAGTCACTAAAAATTGTCTTATGGAAATCAAATTACAATGGAAATTACGTTCTGGTCCTCAAGGGGTTAACGTCAGATTTTCCCATAATGTCTTATGAGGTTAGACGGTCGATGATACGCTTCTAATTCTATTGTCGGCGTTCATCGTTTAAATTTGCGGAATGAGTTTTACGCCCCGGATGCTCTTCCTGACAGGCATACAATTATTAGTACATAAACATTAACCCCTTGAAACTCAGAACGTAATTTACATTGTAATTTGACTACCATTCGACGATTTTAATGAACATAAGCAATATTATATAGATATGACCTGTTTAATATCCTAGTCTACTAGCAAATTTGGTATATTAAGTCACTTTTCGTAATTTTATGGCTAACAGACAATTTTATATAGTAAAGGAAAGATCTGGGCTTGAAGGGGTTAATAAATACTTATAGATACTTATATATAAATACTTATGGTGGAGCTCTCTGCGAACTCCATCATCACCTCCGTCAGGCAGAGCTCGGCCTATGTATGTGGACCTATACAACAGCGGTGGTTGGGTCTGCTGTTTGTGCAGAATGTGGGGTAGCACAGGTGTCCATGTATATATACCCTATGTATTATATGCACTTTGATACTATGTCCCCTAATGTCCCTATATTATGTATTTTTTGTTTTGCTCTAGTACTTAAGTTAACTCCTTATCTTGTTATTGTTGCCTTTTTTTTTGTCTGTATGCCTCCGGGCGATAATAAAATCATTATTATTATCCCACATGTTGCTTTATCAAGATTCCTTTTTCTCCTACAAATAATCAATTGAGAGTTGTACGTCTCACCTGGTTGGATAACATTGATTATTCCTTAAGATAACCGAGCAGTAATGTGAGTCAGGGATAATTGTAGTATGAACAAAAGAACATAAGAAAATAAGGAAGCTACAAGAGGCTGTGAGACCTACACGAGGTAGTTCCTGTTACTTAACACTACCTACATCCACCTTTCATCCCCATCCATGAATTTATCTAGCCTCCCTTTAAAGCTCTCTAACGACTCCGCACTAACTATGTAATACTAACTACTAACTAACGTAATAGTAATAGTAACTAACTAACTAACGTATGATTTGAACCCAGCCGGGAAGACAAGATTTAAAAAGTGTAGATTTAAAAAAGAAATAGGGAAAAACTGGTTCACAAATAGGATGGTAAATGACTGGAATGGACTCAGTAGACAGGTAGTTAGTGCGGAGTCATTAGAGAGCTTTAAAAGGAGACTAGATACATTTATGGATGGGGATGAAAGGTGGATGTAGGTAGTGTTACGTAACAGGAACTACCTCGTGTAGGTCTCACGGCCTCTTGTAGCTTCCTTATTTTCTAATGTTCTTATGTTTTTAAGACAAGATTGCTTACTTGAAGTGGAGGACCTTAGTCTTGGTGGGGTCGTAATCCCCTTTCAGGGCGCGGTGTTCTAGTCTCAGCTCCAACACCTCCTTCTCCTGCCTGATCCCCCCCATCTGCTCCTCCAGGGACTGCACCTTCTCCTCGAGCCCGGTGATCTTCTTGGCATCCTCCATCCTCTGCTGTTAAGTGATATATTAATACAGTAAAACCTCTTGTATTCGGACCCTCATTATTCGGACTTTGACATTATTCGGACTACCTTTTTTTTTCTTTTCTTTTTTTTCTTTTTCTTTTTCTTTTTTTTAGGGGGTCGAAATTTCCTCCTACACCTAGATTTTTTTTTTTTTTTTTTTTTTTTTTTATATCCCCCCATACATAACCCCCCCATTATTCGGATCCTTGCATTACTCGGACCACTCCTTGGCCCAATTAGTCCGAATATGAGAGGTTTTACTGTAATTGAATATGACCGTTTTTGTTAAGGACTTAATGGATAATACATACTACATACTGCCAGAATTTTAATTTCCTAATTTCTTTTGTGGACCTTGGAGATTGTTCATATACGAGTGGTTGTTCATAAAATTCTGATGTACCTATTCTTATAATTCATTTAAAGTTGGTTTCGTGTCTTATAATGAGGTAACAACACATTTTGTGAAGTTTTGTTGATGTAGCCATTTACGTCATGGGATGAATATTTATCGGTTTTTACACATGTGTATAAATATTTCTTGATCTATAGTTTTATTTGAATACTCCCAGGAGAGACAAAGAAAACAGAAACCACAAGTACTTTCCACACCATACATTCCTGTTCCTGTGATTACCCTTCCCACCATTGCATTCCAATGTTCACTTCCATTCATTCTAATAACCCTTCTCTTGTCTTATTTTCAGATTTTACTTGGATTACTTAAAATATCTGTTGAAGAGAAGAGAGCAACAATGCAGTTCACCCACAAATGTAAGAGCTCTTGCTGCCTCCATTGTTGCTTGGGTGTTTCGACAAGTTCTCATACGCTGACTAGTCTATTTTTTTTAACGAGACGAAAATTCCATTCTATCATAAGGCCTCATGGTTAAAATGATGCCTATGTTTACCTGAAAATATGGTTAACTATAATCAAATACAGCTGAAATTTAAAAGAAGCGTAGTATTCCCTTCTTCTGGCATCAAATATCAGTCAGTAAGCAGCAAGGGGTCAGGATTTTTCACCTCGTAAAAAAAAAAACCAGAGTACGTATAAAAGGTACCTGAGATGACACGGCAGCAGCAGCAGCAGGGGAGGTGGTGGAGCTACATGCCTCCTGCAACTCCACATTGAGTCGCTCCACCTCCTGGCGGTACAACTTGACCTGACCCTCCAGCCCCCGCACCCTGTCCTGCCCCACCACCGAGTAGTTGATGGTCGCCTCAGATTCGTAGGAGTTCAGGATGCCCTTCAAGCTGTCCCGTTCCTTGAGGGGAAGAAGAAGGGCAGAGTAGAGCATTAGCAAGGGAGAAAGAAGGTTCGAGCATTTTAAGAACAGGGAGTAATCTAGTAATCAGGTTAGTAATCAGGGTAGAACAAGAAGTAACGGATTCAAACTTGAAAAGCGTAGATTTAAAATAGAAATAGGGAGAAACTGGTTCACAAATAGGGTGGTAAATGATTGGAATGGACTCAGTCGTCAGGTAGTTAGTGCGGAGTCAATAGGGAGTTATTAACCCTTTCACGCACGGTGACGCGATCGCGTCAAAACGGGCCCGTCTGCAATCTGAGCTTTTGACGCGAATTGCGTCAAAAAACTGTTAAAAATTCGCCAAAAATAAAGTATTTATCAGAATTGTTTCAAAATTGTCTGCGTCAAAAATCCAACCTAGACCTATAAAATAAACTAATTGTCAACTCTCTCGTGTTAGTGGATGTGAAATGATAAGGGTTTGTGTGTCAGTTTCCACTCAGCAGGCAGCCTGTGCGCGCGTTTTGTCGTCCCTTTAAAACGTGTCCCGAGCTGGCCATAATGGCCATATGAAAATTATAATGGTAGCATTGGAATCCTCATAAAAATCCGCTTTTATTGGCATATAAATCATAAAAAGTTGACTCAGGAAGTTTCGAGCAACGAAGTGGTGAACGTAAGTATTTCTTATTTCTTTTTACTCAATATTTTTTCGGAGTCGGTAAATTCCGCTATTTATTTGCATTTCTTGTTATTTTTTTCTTTCATAAGGCAGAATAATCTCTTGCAAAACCAATGATATATAATAATGCCAGGAAAAAAGAATACACGTTGGTGAAATTGATAACATAAAAAAATTATTCGCCGCATAGTCTGGCCATTTCACGGGGCCCCTTAGGGAGCATAAGACGGATGTTGCAGTGGACGGAAAAACTTATTAAACATTTCGTGCGTGAAAGGGTTAAAAGGAGGCTAGACAATTTTATGGGTGGGGATGAAAGGTGGATGTAGGTAGTGTTAAGTAACAGGAACTACCACGTGTATGTCCCGCGGCCTCTTGTAGCTTCCTTATTTTCTTATGTTTTTACTTAAAAGGGTGTGCTGGAGAAAGAAGTTAAAGGTGGATGTGGCAAAGAGTAGTAGATAAGATGAAGTACAGATGGAAGCACAGGAAGGTTGACATCATTTTTAATGTTGAAATATTGGAAAAAGTTGCAAAGATTTGATATTTGGGTGTGAATACTGATATAGATGGGTTTATGGGGGTACAGGTAGTCATTGCTATAATACACATACAGTCCAATCAGTCATTGCTATAATGCACATACGGTCCAATCAGCCATTGCTATAATACACATACGGTCCAATCAGCCATTGTTATAATACACATACAGTCCAATCAGCCATTGCTATAATACACATACAGTCCAATCAGCCATTGCTATATACACATACGTCCAATCAGCCATTGCTATATACACATACGGTCCAATCAGCCATTGCTATAGTACACATACAGTCCAATCAGCCATTGCTATAATACACATACAGTCCAATCAGCCATTGCTATAATACACATACAGTCCAATCAGCCATTGCTATAATACACATACAGTCCAATCAGCCATTGCTATAATACACATACGGTCCAATCAGCCATTGCTATAATACACATACAGTCCAATCAGCCATTGCTATAGTACACATACAGTCCAATCAGCCATTGCTATAATACACATACAGTCCAATCAGCCATTGCTATAATACACATACAGTCCAATCAGCCATTGCTATAGTACACATACAGTCCAATCAGTCATTGCTATAATACACATACGGTCCAATCAGCCATTGCTATAATACACATACGGTCCAATCAGCCATTGCTATAATACACATACGGTCCAATCAGCCATTGCTATAATACACATACGGTCCAATCAGCCATTGCTATAGTACACATACAGTCCAATCAGCCATTGCTATAATACACATACGGTCCAATCAGCCATTGCTATAATACACATACAGTCCAATCAGCCATTGCTATAGTACACATACAGTCCAATCAGCCATTGCTATAATACACATACGGTCCAATCAGCCATTGCTATAATACACATACAGTCCAATCAGCCATTGCTATAATACACATACGGTCTAATTTCTCCAGAAGAACATATCCTACATATCCACAGCCACACTGTATGGGTTATGTAGGGTAAATAATAAATACAAAAACTATATGTAATACCAATGAGCAAAAATGCCTGGCACAAGATGCATCCTTACACATGTAGTCGTTATTTTTCGCTCAATTTCACATCCTTCACACAAAACAATATCATTCACATCACCCTCTCTTTCCACTCTCCCATTTGTGTTAACCCCTTCACACCCAGATCTCTCCTTTGCTATATAAAAAATTGTATGTTGTTAGCCATAAAATTACGAAAAGTAACTGAATATACCAAATTACGTAGTTAATCGACAAGGATACTAAACAGGTCATAGCTATAAAATATTGCTTATAGTCACTAAATATCGTCTAATGGTACCCAAATTACAATGGAAATTACGTTCTGGGTCTCAAGGGGTTAAATCATTTTGTTCGGCTTTTTGGGGGACCTAGTGCATAATTGAAAGGCCATTTGTGTAAAAAACTAAATTATAAGAACTAAGTGTAAAGAGTTAAAGTGTCCTCAAGTACTTCATTTTACATTCTTCATATGTAGGATTTTTTTTTCAAGTACTGTATTTACTATAGTCTATTTTTTTATTATGGTCAAAATGCAGTAAGGAAGCCACGCCCCCTGCCTCGCCCGCTATTCTACGGGGCAGCTGATTGGTGCATTCCTCGTATCATCACTACCAATCACAATATCTTCACTACTTAACAGCGCGTGACCACTGGACAGACCAATCTTCACTACAAAGTGTGACAAAATCAAAAAGCCCTTTGTAGTGAATATTGCTCTGTGCAGTGGTCACGCCGCTGTTAAGTAGTGAAGATATTGTGATTGGTAGTGATGATACGAGGAGTGCACCAATCAGCTGCCCCGTAGAATAGAGGGGGAGGCAGGGGGCGTGGCTTCCTTACTGCATTTTGACCATAATAAAATAAATAGCCTATAATTGTCCTCAAGCCTTCATAACAATACCTTTGAAACAAGCAAGAGCCTTCGATTGAACCTCTTGTTCTGCCCTGCCTGGTGCTGGGTCATGTGTTCCTGTTTCTGTAATTTGGTCTTCAGCAAGTTCAGCTCCACAACTTCCTGATTCCGGCCATCTTCCAAAGACTTGTAGCTGAAACACAAGATCAAAGGAAACATTAAGGTTGAATCTTGTCTCGTCTAGGCTATACTATCTACTATCCACCATCTACACTATCTACTATCCACCATCTACACTATCTACTATCCACCATCTACACTATCTACTATCCACCATCTACACTACCTACTATCCACCATCTACACTATCTACTATCCACCATCTACACTATCTACTATCCACCATCTACACTATCTACTATCCATTATCTACACTATCTACTATCCACCATCTACACTATCTACTATCCATTATCTACACTATCTACTATCCACCATCTACACTATCTACTATCCATTATCTACACTATCTACTATCCACCATCTACACCATCAACTATCCACCATCTACACTATCTACTATCCACCATCTACACTATCTACTATCCACCATCTACACTATCTACTATCCATTATCTACACTATCTACCATCTACACCATCTACACTATCAACTATCCACCATCTACACTATCTACTATCCACCATCTACACTATCTACTATCCACCATCTACACTATCAAATATCACTATCTACTATCCACTATCCATTATTTACAATATCCACTATCACTATCTACTATCCATTATTTACACCATCTACTATCCATTATCTACACTATCTACTATTCATTATCTACTATCCACTATCCATTATCTACACTATTTACTATCTACTATCCATTATCTACACTATCTAATATCCATTATCTACACTATCTACTATCCATTATCTACACTATCTACTATCCACTATCCATTATCTACACGATCTACTATCCACTATCCATTATTTACACTATCTACTATCCATTATCTACACTATCTACTATCCACTATCCATTATTTACACTATCTACTATCCATTATTTACACTATCTACTATCCATTATCTACACTATCTACTATCCACTATCCATTATCTACACTATTTACTATCCACTATCCATTATTTACAATATCTACTATCACTATCTACTATCCATTATTTACACTATCTACTATCCATTATCTACACTATCTACTATCCATTATCTACACTATCTACTATCCACTATCCATTATCTACACTATTTACTATCCACTATCCATTATTTACACCATCTACTATCACTATCCAAATTATTTACACCATCTACTATCCATTATCTACACTATCTACTATCCTCTATCCATTATCTACACTATCTACTATCCTCTATCCATTATCTACACTATCTACTATCCACTATCCATTATCTACACTATCTACTATCCTCTATCCATTATCTACACTATCCACTATCCATTATCTACACTATTTACTATCCACTATCCATTATTTACACCATCTACTATCACTATCAAAATTATTTACACCATCTACTATCCATTATCTACACTATCTACTATCCTCTATCCATTATCTACACTATCTACTATCCACTATCCATTATCTACACTATCTACTATCCACTATCCATTATTTACACTATCTACTATCCACTATCCATTATCTACACTATCTACTATCCTCTATCCATTATCTACACTATCTACTATCCACTATCCATTATTTACACCATCTACTATCCACTATCCATTATTTACACTATCTACTATCCTCTATCCATTATCTACACTATCTACTATCCTCTATCCATTATCTACACTATCTACTATCCTCTATCCATTATCTACACTATCTACTATCCACTATCCATTATTTACACCATCTACTATCACTATCAAAGCTATCTACACTACATGCACACCTCAAATACCTGTGTTGTAGTTCAGCGCTTATATTTTGTTATACAGTTCACAGCAGCACATAAACGTAACACTAATAGCCTAAACTTTTGCTGCAGATGCATACGTAATATATTTTCTTGTAAACCCACAGCACTGGGTACTTTGTTAATATTAGGTACGGCAGATTATCTATTATTCGCCACTGGGTTTTTTTCCTACGACAAGTTTGTTTCCCCATCTAGTGAATCCTTTGTGGTTCAGTAATTCTAAGCTTCCATATTACTCCTGCGTGACAGAGAATACACACTAAAATACAACATTCCTGAATATTCTTAACCCATTCACGCCCAGATCTTTCCTTTGCTGTAAAAAACTGTATGTTGTTGAGCCATAAAATTAAGAAAACTAACTGAATATACCAAATTAGTTAGTCGACAAGGATACTAAACAGGTCATATCTAGAAAACATTGCTTAGTCACTAAAAATCATCTAATGGTAGCCAAATTACAATGGAAATTACGTTCTGGGTCTCAAGGGGTTAATCAAGGGAAAAGTTACTTCCGAGAAACACATTTACATACAGACACACAACAAAACCTATCAGTATACCTGGCACGCAGTTGACCCAAGCTGTCCGTGAGCACCTGGTCGCCTTTCCGCAGCTGACGCAGATGCCCCTGGAGGTCTTCTGGTGTGCCTCGTCGTCCCAATCCAAATTCCTCCTCCACAATGCATTCAAATCTGTCCAGTGACTCCTGTAGATACAACACTCAATTTATTCTGTCTATTTAACACTCAATTTATTCTGTCTATTTAACACTCAATTTATTCTGTCTATTTAACACTCAATTTATTCTGTCTATTTAACACTCAATTTATTCTGTCTATTTAACACTCAATTTATTCTGTCTATTTAACACTCAATTTATTCTGTCTATTTAACACTCAATTTATTCTGTCTATTTAACACTCAATTTATTCTGTCTATTTAACACTCAATTTATTCTGTCTATTTAACACTCAATTTATTCTGACTATTTAACACTCCATTTATTCTGTCTATTTAACACTCAATTTATTCTGTCTATTTAACACTCAATTTATTCTGTCTATTTAACACTCAATTTATTCTGTCTATTTATTCAGTACATTTCGTTCTTAGACATTAACCCCTTCACGCCCAGATCTTTACTTTGCTATATAAAATTGTCTGTTGTTAGCCATAAAATTACGAAAAGTGACTGAATATACCAAATTAACTAGTGTACAAGGATACTAAACAGGTCATAGCTATAATACATTGCTTAGATTCACGAAAAAAAATGCTTAATGATACCTAAATTACAATGGAAATTACGTTCTGGGCCTCAAGGGGTTAACATCTTACAATTAGAGGAATGAAAATGTGTTTCTAAATTACCAGCACATCAGGAAATTCATTTAAAAAGATGATGGATAAAGGTTGTGAGCTCTCCCTCCAGGAATCTGTAGTTCTTATACTTAAAAAAAAAGATAGGAGAGAACTTATGGTACCCGCAAAATGTATGAGGAATAGGTGGGGCTTTAGTCGGTTGAGGTGTCATCAGAAATCTCACGTGTACCATTCAACTGTACCGGGAAGGTGGTACATTATACTTGAATATAGATGAGTAGGAGGCAGGAACATGGGATGATGGGGGCGGGAACTAGGAAAATACCTCCTGACACAGCTGCCTAGTCGGTGAGATCAAAAGAATATAGAAAGAAGGTGCTAAGACAGTAATTGGAGAGTAATTGGAGAGAGGACACCTACAGTACAGTACACAACTGCCAGCTGATATCTCACTATATTAACCCCTTCATGCCCAGATCTTTCCTTTGCTATAAAAAAGTGTATGTTGTTAGCCATAAAACTACAAAAAGTAACTGAATATACCAAATTAGTTAGTCGACACGAATACTAAACAGGTCATATATCTATAAAACACTACTTATATTAATTAAAATTGTCTAGTGGTACCCAAATTACAATGGAAATTACGTTCTGGGCCTCAAGGGGTTAATGCTTGGTAACTCTGTGAGATACACATCAACAGTACTCAGGCCGTTTCCCGCCAGGGCTGCGTGGGGAGTACCAGCGAGAGGATGGTTATGTTAGGGTGCTGAATGAAACATTTTGTCTGTTTTTACCCCTTTCATTAACTGTTGCCGATCACCCACAGCATAGAATGGGGCCAAAGAACCTCACCGTGCGAGAAAAGGCTGTGATTTTTACCCTGAAGGAGGCAAACATGGCTGTCAAGGAAATTTGCCAGCGTACAGGAAAAGGCACGACAGCCGTTTACAGCCTCATTTCTATGGCAAAGGATTTCCCAAAATATGACGTTCCACCTCGTAAACCTGTTCCCGGGCATCCCAGAAATACAACAGCAGCAACAGACAAGCTTATGAAGAGAGAACTGCTGACAAATCCATGTATCACAGCAATACAACTAAAGCAAGTGGTAAACCTGAACAGACTTACTAATACACTATCATATATATAATAATATAATATGTTTATCCAACATATTCCAGAGACCTGCACTGCACAAAATCACATATGGCAACAACACACATACACTCCATGAAGGTCCTGTGGGAAAACCCGGGCCAGGCCATGGCCTTCCTCAGGGGCCTTGGGACTGTTGGGCCAGGCAGCACCACGAATTATAACAACACCCTTTACATTTTTTTTTCTATATGTCATACAGGGACTGGAAATAAATGAGGATTTGGTCATATCTTTCTTCTGACCAAAACCAGTCCCTATGATATAAAAAAAAAATAATAATAATAATGATACTAATAATAATAATAACAATAAATAAAAATAATAATAATAATAATTATAAAAAGCTAACAATAAATAAATGAAAAGAGGTTCTCACCTTATACATTTCGGCCTTGGCTTGGTGGCTGGCTCTGTCCTCGCAGCGCTTCTCAAGGTAGTTCACCTGTTGCAGGGCAGAGGTCAGCTTCTCCTCCATCAGCTGAGTGTTTCTGGAGGTATCCCTGCAAACAACGATGAAACACTTGCCACCAAACTACACAGGTATAGCTATACATTCTTGCTACCTCTTAAGAGACAGGTGTGTGCATATACAGTCTGAGAATACCAGTGGCAAAGAGAAGGATGTCCACATAATTATGAAGTTCAGACTCGTTCAAAGCAGCGGCGGCATTGGAGCAGATTCTTGGGCACTATAGTCTTTCCAGTTTATCAAGTCACTTGTGGAAATTACCCACCAACCACCCTCTCAATTAGTAGAGTGGTATTTTTGTCCCCCCCCCCCTAGTGAGTGAGGTATTGTTCGCTCACCATAGGGGGAGAGTAGGAATGTGTATATATATAATTATAATGGTAATGGGTAGAAATTAAAGCGACTAAAGTGACTTGATACATTGAAAAGACTGTAGGAGGGAGTAGCATGGCAATAACAAACCTTCAATATCATTATCCTAGTGTGGAGTGTCATGTTTATTGGAAAATGGTTATAAAACAATTTTGAAAATATAAATAAATATCTCACTGCAAGTGTGAAGTACGAATACATATTGCACTCCCTTGGGTGAAATCTGACTACTGCAGTGATTCATACACTAACATATCTCTGCACATAGCAGTACTACAGCACCTACAATTTTATATGAGAAATAGAAGAATCAGTCTTGTTTTATCATTCAAGTTCAAATACCTAAGAAATATGTAAATTTGGAAGAACAGACATTTTTTCAATCCTATTCTGAGATAATGTCAGATATGATTATCACTTAGAGAGGATAAATAACACCTCTCCATGCACTCATCAAGCTCAAAGGTTGGGGTAACTTAAGTTCTATTAATGAAAAGATGAAACAGATCTCTAAACAGTACACACCTCAAAAATTTGTTGTTTTCCTTGAGCTTAGCGAGTTCCTTCTCCAGACTCGGCAGCTTGAACATGGCAGCCTCCAGAACCTCCTGTTGCTTCTGTGCCTCCTTGAACCCTTCCTGCTGCAACTCCAGATCCTGAAGGGAAGGTCAAGAGGGATATTTCAATGCACAATATCAGGGAGCAAAAGACACACTTCTTATGTCTTCTTTTTTCTGTTTAACCCCTACACCCCCAGATCTTTCCTTTGTTATAAAAAATTGCATGTTGTTAGCCATAAAATTACGAAAAGTAACTGAATATAACAAATTAGCTAGTGGACAAGGATACTAAACAGGTCATATCTATAACACATTGCTTAAATTCACTAAAAATTGTCTAATGGCACCCAAATTACAACGGAAATTATGCTCTGGGTCTCAAGGGGTTAAAAGATCTAGGTGCGAAGGGGTCAAAGAGGTCAAGGAGGGGAGTGTTGGGTGGCAGCTTTGACCTACCCTGACTCTGGACAAGGCTTGGTTCAGCTGCCGCTTCTGCTCTTCACCCTGCGCCTGGCTCTCCTCCGCCCGTCTGTGTTTCTCCTGCACCTCCACCAGTCGCGCCTCCAGTACTTCCGTGTGGCTCTCTGCTAGTGTTACCTAAGTACACAGAAATACATACATACATGCATATACACATAGAAATACATACGTACATACATACAGTAGTCCCTTGTAAGACGTGGTCAAAAATATTAACAAATTTTACAAAAGATAGCAACCTAGATTGCTTCAGAGTTGAAAGATCTAACTTACGAGGTAGGATTGATGGAAGTGAAATTGGCTACACTTAAAAAAATGAAAAAGGAAGGAGAATTATTTACTGTATATAAATTAATGAATTAACTAATGACTTGAAAGAAGTTGTCAGAAAAGATCTGCTATTACTAAGAAATAGAGGCTGGATATTTGAGTGGACACAAGGAAAAATTGAGAAAAAGATGATGCTTGAATAACACAAAAGTGGTATAAATTTCCCCATAGAAGTAAAGCTGATGATGACGATTATAAAGTTACTGACAACGATGAAGAAGATGGTACAAAAAGTCTCTGGAACGCACCTTAGATGTTTTCTCTGCAACCTCCTCCTCCAAATGAGTAACTTGTTCTTGAAGGTCGTTGATTTTCTGTCAATATAAGTTGGAGGGAGGCATCACTATACAGTACTGTAATTCCCTGACATGTGCAGGACTTATGGTTATACAAACACTTAACCCCTTCACGCCCAGATCTTTCCTTTGCTATATAAAAATTGTCTATTGTTAGCCATAAAATTACGAAACATAACTTAATATACCAAATTAGTTAGTCGACAAGGATACTAAATAGGTAACATCTATAAAAACATTGCTTATATTAATTAAAAATCATCTAAGGGTGGTCAAATTACAATGAAAATTACGTTCTGGGTCTCAAGGGGTTAATAGGGGGAAAATAGGGTTGGGTTACCTCTTGGCCACCTATTTGCCTTCTTGTCTGATAGTAGACTCATTAACACTCACTCGTTGCTTGGCAAAGATACACAATTACACTTATTTGGAAAATACTAGTGGATACAATATACACTGATACAAATGGCTAACTAATAGACAGCCAATCACTGTATAGATGTAGCATAGATTTTTTTTTTTTTTTTTATTACATAGAAGCCTATAGCGCTAGTAGGCTATTTATTTATTTATTTTTATTTATTTATTTTTTATTTTTTTATTTACTACATAGAAGCCTCTAGCGCTAGATTTTTTTTTTTTTTTTTTTTTTTTTTTTTTTTTTTTTTTACTACATAGAAGCATAGTAGGGTGGGGGGTTTTTTTTTTTTTTTTTTTTTCCCTTACAAAGAATATGGAGGGACGTGATGGTTGGCCCTCCGCCCGTTGGTTGGCGCAGGCTGGATTTTTTTATAGTGACACTTGTGATGTTATAGCTGAAGGTCCGTTTCTCCATCATGGTCTACCCTCAGTTTATAGTCTATTTTTTTTAGTATGATCAAAATGCAGTAAGGAAGCCACGCCCCCTGCCTCCCCTTCTATTCTACGGGGCAGCTGATTGGTGCATTCCTCGTATCATCACTACCAATCACAATATCTTCATTACTTAACAGCGCGTGACCACTGGACAGAGCAAGCTTCACTACAGAGGGTGACAAAATCAAAAATCCCTCTGTAGTGAAAATTGCTCTGTCCAGTGGTCACACGCTGTTAAGTACCTAGTGAAGATATTGTGATTGGTAGTGATGATACGAGGAATGCACCAATCAGCTGCCCCATAGAATAGAAGGGGAGGCAGGGGGCGTGGCTTCCTTACTGCATTTTGACCATAATAAAAAAAATAGACTTTAGTTCAGATGGTGCAACCTTAGCTCACCTCCTGCATCTTGGCGCTCTCCTCAAGGTAGGTCTGCTGCATCTTGTTGACCCGCGCCCCGGCCTCTAGGTTGGCGGTGTCCCATTGCGCCCGGGCACTCTTCACACTCTCCCGGCCTTCTTCCTTCCCCTTCAGCATCTTTTTCAACTTGCATTGAAGATCATCAATCTAGGAGAAAGGCAGTCAGGGCTGAGGTGTCAATATATCCTTTAAAACCAGTGGTAACCAAGAAATGCTTCATGCTTCTATACTTCTTCAAGCTACTGTATGAATTGGAAGTCTGAAGGATTAGAATGTTCACCCTTCTTAGGAACAAACTGAATGTGAGCAAATTTCCAATGAGAAGGAATGGAGAGAGAAAGACGGAAAGGATAAACTAGGTAGGGTGCATACATAGAGGTACAGTTTTTGAGCAAGTCTCCCCTATTGAAAACATCAATTATGTTAGCATATATATAGGTACTAAAGTGATATCATAAGTAAGTTTTGTAATCTCATCTGACCTAAAAACATAACTTTTGGACATCTATTACCCAATTACCAGTACACTTATGGAGATGTACACTAAGTCTTCAGAATACTCACCAACTCCTTATCTCTTCGTTGTCTGTACTGCAAAGTTCTTATCTCTGCATCAGCTTCTAGTTTGGCTTTCTTGTGTGTTACCTCTACCTCGTGTAGCCGTCCCTGCAGCCTGGTAACTGTGGCTCGGGTGTTGATGATCTCACTGTCTTTCTCTCGAATCTTCTTGGTGACGTCTGATAGAAAACAGCCACATCTTAATCCCATAAAGTATATCCATCAATGAAGACACTGGCATTCCTATCCAAGCAGTGAAACATCAAAGTTAAACTGTTCTTTGTTTAAGAAGTTTATAACTAATATAATTTCTATAAGGATGACTTGTTTAACACTAAAGGAATAAAGATGCATTTGTTGGCTTTATAGGCCTATATGTTTACCCCTATATGTTTACTTCCTGCATGTACTTTTTAGACTAATATCTCCTTATTAATGATTAATATATTTAGATGATTGATGATTCATGACAGATATGTTGAAGCTGTGACACGCCCTTGCCACGTCATCTACCACAGCCACCAGAGGACAGCACCTTACGGTCACGGCCACACCTTGATGCCAGGGCGGGCACCCCCGGGCGGGTACCCCCTGGCCACGCCCTGCCTCGCCCTGTGGAGGAACCAGACGCCAAGACGCCAGAGAGCTGTAAACAGTTGGTGTGTGTGGACGTGCTACCGTGAACATTCTGTGTGGTAGATACCAGTGCACTGATATTTAACAGAGGACTTTAACTACAACGTGCTGTATACGGACGTTTCACTCTGTTCAATTATTTCAAATAATTAATAATTATAAAACAACCTTGTGTTTTGATTTGCCATCCGCTCGGCGCCACGTCTTCCACTCTTACTCAAACGTAAGTACCGTATTTTACGGCTTATAAAACACTGCATCTTGGAAGAGGCATCCTGATTTTGGAAAGAAATTTCTAATAAAAAAAATATTAAAAAAAACATCAAAACTGTTGTCCGATATAGTCATTTTCACACCAGAACACACTCACTATTCATTATCTTCCTTCAGCACTGCTCATCAGCCATTCTTATTTTCTTGCTTGTATGCGATTGTATAAGTAAATCGTTATGTTGGCTGGCTGAACATGTACATGCAGGTCGGACGGCGACCGCGGGAATGAAAACAAGCCCGATTGCGACGGTGTGCAGCTGCACAGGCAGGCCAGTGCACGTCTGCCTGGCGTGCCGCTCAGCTGAGTCTGGCTTTGTTGTCCCGAGTGTAAACACCTCTCGTCCTCCCGTGCCTCACTACGTTGCCTGCCTCCTGTGCCTCACCACGTATTGTTTTAATTTTCCTGTATGCGTGTAGTATTTGTGATGGCTGCATGTACATATGTAACAAACTTTCATCTAATGTAACAAACAATGTTCCTTATACACGGAATGGCTCCCGCCAGTACCGCAGCAAATAGCACAGCGTGAAGACAGATTAGTTGATTTGAATGTCTTATGGTATTTGAAATACTTGTAACAGATAAGTACAGAGGTTACACCATATAAGAGGCTGAATTGAATAGCTACCTAAGCTAACCTCCTACAACATTCGTCTTCGAAGACGCATGAGTATTTTTCAGGGTATTTTTTAGGAGAAAAAAAGTGCGTCTTATAAGCCGTAAAATACGGTATGTATATGTTATCTCATACGTAGTGACGTATGTATGGGGCTAATACATTAGCTATCAGAAAAATACAGCATGTAGCCCTACGTGTTTGGGAGACAGTTTCTTGTATAAACATAATATATATTATATACGTAAGTGTGCATACTTTTTGGGAGGACTGGCAAGGTTATTTTATAGAGATTGTACATTTCACGACAATCTAATGAGAATAAATAATCAACCCACACATTTGCATGTTTCCTGTTGATACCGAATTCTGAATAAAAAAATTGTATAGTCAGATTTTGTTTCAGAAATCCCCATACAACTATTGGTGTTTGTTTTCAGTCATGCCACCACGAGCAAGGCCAACCATCATAGCCCTCGAATAAACCTCGAGGGCTAACCATCAAAGCCCTCATGAAGAGAAAAATTACTATAAGTACTACAGGCACAAGGGAATCCGGTCATTTCGCCCACATGCCATTTTGCCACACCATGGAGTCATTTCGCCCACAGGTCAATTCGCCCACACTATGGAGTCATTTCGCCCAAGGTTACTGGTGGTTCATTTACCTCTCACTTGTTAACTGCTCAGTGGACGTGACATGGAACGTGCGGGCGAATTGACTCTTACACGTGGGCGAATTGACTCTTACATGTGGGCGAATTGACGTGTGGGCGAAATGACCGTAAACAGGCACAAGCATAAAAAATAACCAAGTTTCCCACCAGTCCCCGAAGGTATCCGGAGGTGAATGCCACATGTAGCATTCACACATGAGGTTTCTCTATCTTACAACAGTCCAGTTCACGACAGAGTGGTTTCGATACTTGAGCATTTCGCTATTTATGGGCATTTATAAACTAATGGGACTAACCTAACATAATATAAACTAACCTAAACTTACATAATTTTGATACATTTTTGGTTTGATGAATTTACTAGTTAGTATCAAGACATACTGAGGAGCAAAATCTTTCCTCTCGTAGGGCGAAACCAACAACACACAAAATTACGGAGGTGCTTACACCAACAGGCGGCAAACCAGTGAGTAGCAAAACCTCTGCTCCCCACCCAACCCGCCCCTGAAGCTTGTTGACTAAAAGAAGAGAAAAAAGTGTATGAGAGTATTGTCCGAAACTGCATATTTACCTCTAGGTACTACTGCAGTTTAATGCATCACAAGGTACTTAGTAATAACCGTCCTCAATTTGTAGATCTGATCACTTGCCATTTTTTTAACCCATACATCAACCATCAGAAATGAAAAATAACACGAGGGTCTGGGGTCAGTTATGTCAGAGAGTGTTGGTCAATAGGGAGAAAGAAAAAAAAGAGAAAAAAAATAAAAAAAAATAAAGGCAAGGAGGCAGAAGGACCCAAATACCCAGGGACAGGAAAATACTCATGAGAGAAAGGACAAAACTGAATAAACAGATGGATAGAACAGAAAAAGAAGATAAAAAGCAAGAAATCTGGACTCAAATAACTGAAATAGAAGAAAATATTCAGAAATCTCATGAACAACAAAGGAAAAGAGAAGAATCCAATGCCATCACAAACATAAAACTCAACCCAAACTACTTTTTCAGCTATGCCAAAAAGTTCTCAAAAGCCTGTGCCCCCATTGGACCTTTACTAACACCTGAAGGACAATTGGAAGAAAATGCAGAGAACATATGCAAACTTCTTGCCGAGCAATACCAGTCAGCCTTCAGCAAACCCGACGAGGCAAAGAAAGTAACAGACCCACATCCCCTACTTTGTCTGCCAACACCCCTGACCAAACAACTACTTCAGGCCTGGAAGACATAGAATTCACCCAGGAAGATATAATTACAGCAATAAAAGAGCTAAAACTGAACTCAGCGCCCAGACCAGATGGCATACCAACAAGTCTGTTAATCAAATGCAAAGCCAGCATAGCGTATCCATTACACATACTGTGGCGTCACTCATTGGATACAGGTAAAGTGCCTGACCAGGCAAAGAAAGCAACAATAACCCCAATCTAAAAAGGGGGACCTAAGGGCTCAGCAAAAAACTACAGACCCATAGCACTCACCTCACACATGGTGAAAGTGTTTGAAAAAATCATCCGAAACAGGATTTATGCCTTCATGGAAGAAAGAAATCTTCTTAACATTGGCCAGCATGGGTTCCGGAAAGGCAGATCCTGCTCATCACAGCTCCTGGCATACCACGACAAACTCCTCCACCACCTCGCAGAAGGTAAAAACGTCGACACCGGTATTCCTGGATTTTGCGAAGGCCTTTGACAAGGTGGACCATGGCATCCTCATACATAAGATCAAGGACCTTGGAATAGCAGGAAAAGTGGGTTTATGGCTATACAACTTCCTCACTGAAAGAACGCAGTCAGTGACGGCAAATGGAGCCATCTCAGAGGAACACAGTGTGGTGAGCGGTGTCCCCCAAGGGTCTGTACTAGGACCTCTACTCTTCCTCATCATGATAGGGGACATAGACACAGAAGTAACCCACTCAACAACGGCCTCTTTCGCCGATGACACAAACATATGTAAAAGCATTGGAGCAGCCAGAGAAGACATCAGCCTTCTTCAAGAGGATCTCGACAAAATCTATGAATGGACCAAAATGAACAACATGCTATTCAATGGTGAAAAATTCTAACTTCTCAGGAGTGGTAAAAACCAAGAGATCCTCAACAACACCTCCCTCCTGTCAAGCGAGAAACAAGTGATAACCACTAGCCCACACGTAAAATGTCTGGGCATTCACCTCAATGCTGATGGCACCTTCCAACACCACATCGAAGAGACCATCAAGAAAGCCAGAAGGATTGCAGGGTGGATACCTAGAACCTTCTACTCCAGGGAAAAAGAGTGTTTATGTGCTCTATGGAGAGCACTAGTCCAGCCCATCCGGGACTACTGCAGTCAACTGTGGTCTCCCCACAAGGCTATGGATATCCAGGCCCTTGAGTCGGTCCAACGGTCATTCACTAGGCAAATAAGAGGGATGAAAGAACTCTCCTACTGGGAAAGACTAAAAACACTAGGACTATATTCCCAGCAACGACGCAGAGAGAGATATTCCACCATATACATCTGGAAGATCTTAGAAGAAAAAGTACCCAGCCCCCCCAACATCAACAAAGTGGATGCTTACATAAATGAGAGGGCAGGTCGGAAATGTTTCAGGAAAGCCCCACCAACTCAAGTCCCGGCAAGAATCAAGACTCTTCTATCAGCCAGCCTACCCTACAGTGGCCCAAGAGCCTTCAACAGCCTCCCAAGAGACATCACCGGCTGCTCCGTAGAGAAGTTAAAATCTAAACTGGACGAATACCTGTGGACAGTCCCTGATGAACCACCAGTACCGGGTTACACTTCGCTATGTAGAGCACCCACAAACTCCTTACTGGACCAAGTGAACCTACAGTTTAGGGGCGCTAGGACCGACTGCAGCGGTAGAACACTAAGGAATTATCCTCTAAACAACATCAAGTAGCATCAAGTATCAAGTATTGTACTAAACTGCAGTTTTACCGGACTCTAGACAAATACTGTACCATAAACCAACCGGCCAATGTAGCGAGTGCGATTATAATGGCTGAAAACTGTGCGGTCGCTAACGCCATTACCACTTACGTTTTCTATATTATTTTTGCTCCGTATACTCTGCAGTATCAATCCACTTCTGCGTGATCTTTAAAACTTATAGACATATTGAAATGATATAGTTACATACAGACACACTCACCCCATCCGGAGGCCCACCCCACCCCACCCTTTAGGAGGTTAGGTTAAATAATCTCACCGGGGGTCGAGGGAAGCAGAGCCCCCCTGTTAGGAGGTTAGATTTGGTTCGGTTAGGGTAATAATCCTCCCGGCAGGGGACCACTCGGCGGCTGGCGGGCCTGCTGGCGAATGGGCGGGGCGGGGCGGGGCGGGGCGGGGCGGGGCGGGGCGGGGGGCGCACTTGTTTTCATACAATTCTGTCACTTCCCTGCTTTCTGACTATTATGACACTGACTATTATTTTCTGTTAGAGTTTTCGTGCTGTTTCTGACATAAATACATTGTTATCGATTACAGGAAGTTTCGACAGAATGCGCTTTCGACGGTAGAAAATTGAAGTTTCGACGGTACCGTCGAACTCCGTAGAAACTTCCAATATGTCTATCATAGTGTAAAACCTTAAGGTATTTTGCCATTGAGAGGATTAATATAAAATACAAAGTTACTAGATCATTGCCCACCAAAATTAAAGTGAAAAGCATATACAGCAATGAGTGTCCTCCCGCCGTCGTCGTCGCCCGAAAAAAAAACGAGTAGTGAAATTTGAAGCCGTATATACTTGCAGATACAAATCATAAAACAAAGCTGAAACAGGGTAGAATATACAGTCATGATAAACTACTGTGTATCATCTTCAGTGGCACAAACAAGTCAGTAGTGATGCTATAATTCGTAATATATGGCGTCTGACGTAGGGCAGGTGGCGACTAAAGTGTTATCTACGGTATGTAGACTACTTCTTCATTTTACCATAGTTTATATGGTACAATATTAATAATGCCTACTTCCATACTCTCTTAGCCACCCTTCACCCCCCCTTGTTTTTTGCACTATGCCTCGCCCCCTTATGAAAAACAGGGTGATTTAGACCGAGAAGTCATTAATGAGGACACAAACACATCAAAATCTATTAGAATATAAATAAAAGGCTTGTTTTTATAATAGCGGAAAGTTTTGAACCCAGAAATACCCCATTTTTACCCATTTAGCGTGCATATATTGCCTCTGCTTGGGTGTTATATCATGCAATACATCCCCATACCCTTTCTTACCCCTTACATAGCCTTGAATATTGTAAGGGAACCCGTAAATTCAGGTAAACAGCAGAAGAAAATAAGATATGTGAAGCCAGAAATACCCCATTTTTACTCATTTAGCGTGCATATATTGCCTCTGCTTGGGTGTTATATCATGCATTACAGCCCCATACACTTTCTTACCCCTTACATAGCTTTGAATATTGCAAGGGATCCCGTAAATTGAGGTAAAAAGCATAAGAAAATAAGAGAAATAAGATAAGTGAAGCCAGATATACCCAGTTTTTACCTATTTATCATGCATATATTGTCTTTGTCAATGGGTAATATCATGCAATACAGCCCCACAGCCTTTCTTATTCCTTACATAGCCTTGAATATTGCACGGGGAGGCGTAAATTGAGGTATAAATGTAAGAATAAGAATAAATTTCCAATATGGCCGCTGTGACGTCATCAAGAGCTGGAACAGAGCTCTTCTTGAACTTGACATGCAACTCGAGACATCTATTTCCTTCATAATCAAAAACATCAAATAATTAATAAATCAACACGAATAAAGTAAAGTAATGATAAATAGGACTCAACAAGCCTAAAAAAAACAATGAAATACGAAGAAATAATTAAATATCCCGTATCAAAAGATGGCCGAAAAAAACCCAAATTTACCATAACAAAAATCGACTTTTTACCCAAGGCTCAATAATTCGTGAAAAAATATGGGCAAATACTATATGATTATATGATCTTATAAACAGTAACAGATCCTCGTTCAGTGTTGAAACCATGGAGCAATACATGTTTAGTTTTTTCGATAATTTGACCCTTTTAACCACTGAGTCAGATGTATTCCTCCAGTAAACACGTGAAAAACACGTCACATAAACACACACAAACACACTACGCCTGTAGGCATTGCTAATCACACACAAATGTCCTCACAGCTCATTTAGAAGGAGGAACAAGTTAGACGTTAAAATGTAAACAAAACCCGCCTAAAATAAATAAACAAAATACAGCCACCAGGCGCGTGATTAATACATAAAACGATGCGGAAATATCGAAATATATTAAAGTACATAAAAATCTCCCTCCATTTGATGTAAAAAAAGAATTAACAACAAAATATCGCTAAAATCTACGGTGTTACTAAATGATTGAATCGTATTTATTTTACGAAGGCCTTAAATATCGCAGACTTTATATGGGAAGTCATAAAAAGAGCTGGGCTTTTCATTAAGGCTATACAATCCATAATCGGTCCACGAATAAAAAAGTGACTATTCGTTTTCAATACTAATTGGCACTACGTAAAATGGCGGCGAGGCAGGATTCCCTTCAGCCAATCAGCGGCCTTGCTCTGGTCTCAGCCAATCAGCGGCCTTGCTCTGGTCTTAGCCAGTCAGCGTTCAGGAACCAACTGAGCGGCAATGTTTAGTGTTTATTCCCGATATATAGACCTTATTTAATGGGAAATAAGGGGAAATTTACCCTTAAATAGCTTATTTATTGCATATTAGTGACAATAGGAGTAGTGTTATTGATAAATATATTGCCGCTATATTAGCCTTTTAGCGTAATATTCTCCCTGAAATAAATGAGAATACTACAGACGTACCCAGGGTATACCTTGATGCGCTGACCCTAGGTTCGAGTCCCGCGTGCCCGAGAGTAGCTTCTATGGACCACTGTGGCCCATGCCGTACCCGTGGCCGCGGCGGTACTGGGCTGACGCCGTTATAGTGGACGAGAACTGCGCGTTCGCTCTTTAGGTCAGACACGCACCCCGGGGGGCTAATACCTCTCTTAGCCTCTCTCGCTTTACCACACACACCACACCTGTCACTACACACCTGTGCACCTCGCAACACACCTGTCGCCTGTGTATCACCGTAAATAAATGACTTGGAAAGTTCGACGATGCACTAGGTTGGAAGTTTCGACGGTATCGTCGAAAACGCTATCCGTCGAACCTTCCTGTTACCTTGTTATCTATGGAAATGTCAATCCTAGGATTTGGTGATGAAAATTACCAAAAAAACGTTTTAATAGGTTTCCGGATAATAAAAATATCTATCTGAAAAAGCACCAATTTTTTGGCGAGGAAAAATTAGTCAGAGTCTCAGAAAATGACGGCGCAGTCCTCTTCCATTTTTACCGCGAGTGCCGTACCTGTAGCTCCAGACGTAGGGATACGTGTCCGTACCCATTCCAAACAATTGATCGACTACACCTAAATTCTAGGGACACTCACCAAATCCTACGAGGGAGTCATGGTGCCTCTTCTGCCCCCTGGCGAGGCTGGAGGCATTGGGTGAGGGCAGGGAGAGCGTCGACGAGTCCCGACTGGCGGCAGAGAAATCCAGCCGCCTCGCCTCCCACCCCGGCCTGTTCACTGACGTCCTGGAGCTGCCCAGGAACATGTGTAGGTCCTTGAGATCCGTGAACACCATGGTGGGATCCGGTGAGGCATCCATGGTGTTGGTTTGTTATTCTTTCGTTCACTAGGTAATAAGTAATAACCCGCTGACGAGTCCGACTTCGAGTACGACGTTTACTTGAAGTTTACTGATGATGATGATGATGGTTAGTGTGTTCCTCTCTTACATCGGAACATAAAATACGCCTATTTATTACGTATAATTGTATTGTCCAATCGTGGTTTGTTTCTGTGTATTTTCTCTATGTTAGCTCATCAAACAGCATCATACAGGTGAGTTTGATTTCCTTTTTTAAGTTTTCCAATAGAGGTAGTTTTTATACAAGGATGTTTGATATTCTGTCCAACTTTTGGGTAGAAATACAAGATTTTTTTATTTTGCACCATTTATTCTTTTTGTTCTCATGTTATATGATAATAAGAGATCGCATAAAGGGTCTTTGGTAATAGGTCAATACAAAATATAGGTAAATACAGGACTTGTGCTACCGGTAGGACTGTATGGGAGTAATGATGCGAGAAGGAAAATAGTAGAAATATTATAACTATATATATGGTGTTTTTAAAGCAGGCTTGGGAAAAAAGATTGCGTGGGAATGTAGAAGACGTATAGGAGGGTAGTTGATAGGAGGGACTTATGTCTGTGTATATACTGCCCTGTTGTGCCGTGGCCACCGAGATGATAAGGCCTGGTGGATCGCCCGTGACGTCACACCATAAGGATACCACCCGCTCCGCTCCCCGTACAAGTTTACCTACCTAATATAATGTTTATCAGCATAAAAGATATACTGTTATCTTCGGAAATGTTTGTTCTATAATATTATCAAATAAAAAACCGTAAAACACACAAAGAAAAGGCCATTATGAGACTTTCAAGAAATATGCATTAACTTAAACTCTTCGCCATTTAATATTTTGCTCGCAAACATTTTACATGGAGAATATCAATAGAAGCGGAGTTTAATTAGCTTTCCATTGATATATTTCGTTTAGTGATAAATGAATTAGCGGCATGCATAAATTAGCGTTAACTAAATATAAAAAATCATGAAATCGTATAATTTCCTACCTAATATATGTTTATCAGTATAAAATATATACTGTTATCTTCGAAAATGTTTGTTCTATAATATTATCAAATAAAAAAACCGTAAAACACACTAAAGAAATGCCATTATGAGACTTTCAAGAAATATGCATGAACTTAAACTTTTCGCCATTTAATATTTTGTGAAAATTCTTTTTACATGGCGAATATCATTAGAAGCGGAATTTAATTAGCTTTCCATTGATATATTTTCTTTTCTGATAAATTAATTAGAACCATGCATAAATTAGCGTTAACTAAATAAATAACATCATGAAATCTGGGAAATTACCCGATTTCATGATGTTATTTATTTAGTTAACGCTAATTTATACATAGTTCTAATTTATTTATCAGAAAAGGAAATATATCAATGGAAAGCTAATTAAATTCCGCTTCTATTGATATTCTCCATGTAAAAAGTTTTTTCACAAAATATTAAATGGCGAAAAGTTTAAGTTCATGCGTATTTCTTGAAAGTCTCATAATGGCATTTCTTTAATGTGTTTTACGGTTTTTTATTTGATAATATTATAGAACAAACATTTCCAAAGATAACAGTATATATTTTATACTGATAAACATATATTAGGTAGGAAATTACCCGATTTCATGATTTTTTATATTTAGTTAACGCTAATTTATGCATGCCGCTAATTCATTTATCACTAAACGAAATATATCAATGGAAAGCTAATTAAACTCCGCTTCTATTGATATTCTCCATGTAAAATGTTTGCGAGCAAAATATTAAATGGCGAAGAGTTTAAGTTAATGCATATTTCTTGAAAGTCTCATAATGGCCTTTTCTTTGTGTGTTTTACGGTTTTTTATTTGATAATATTATAGAACAAACATTTCCGAAGATAACAGTATATCTTTTATACTGATAAAAATTATATTAGGTAGGTAAACTTGTACGGGGAGCGGAGCGGGTGGTATCCTTATGGTGTGACGTCACGGGCGATCCACCAGGCCTTGTCTCTCGGTGGTCTCGGTTGTGCCCCTTCTCTCCCCACAGGTGGCAGAGAAAGAAAGGGCTACAGAGGGGCAAAGAAGGAATGATTTTGATTTTGATCTTGATTTGGGAGTCACCCAGCAGATGCTGTCAGTGAAGCCTTTGGTCCGACGTTCTCCCACACGCGTAATCTGTTGGGAGAGTAGCAAAAGGGGGAAGCAAAACTAGGGATTTCTTTTTCCCCTCCTTCCTCTCTCTGCATCACATTCATACGGGGTCCCTCCAGTGCTTCCATTTTAGGGTACAGGGGGGAGATGCTGAGAAGTGCCATAGAGGTAAGGCGAAAAGAGCGCCTTACCCGTCTTCAGGCGCTTTTGTAACGGCCCGGCTAAGGCACCGACTAAAGCCCATGTACCTACAGTCGAAAGTTCAGGCGCTTTTGCACTGCCTTACACCTCCAAAGCCTATGGCGTGGGCGTGGTCCGGGAATCCTACTAGCCAATCACGTTGCCTATCTGAGCGCTGCTTAGGCAGCTTCGACCAATCACAAGGCTTGAACACGTCTCTGCTGAAGCAAGGAATGTTGTCCCTCCCTCCCTAACCAAGCACTTATGGCAAGGATAAACCGCTCTCCCCCGCCAAAAGCTGTTTCATCACAAGTTTGACGTTCAACGCAGGTTTTGACCACTTATATATTTTTGCATTGGGACGTGCCATACACCATGATAATCGTTAAGGTGTGCCGATTCCGGGACAGTGAGTGAAAATTTAATGCAAGCAACATTCCAGGAATAAGGAGAAGATGAATAAAAAAAGGTGAAAAAAAAGTTTATACACGATTTCATTTTGCTCTCGTTATCTTATTATAGGTATAGTTTACTGCAATTTTTATACATTCATGATATGCACTAATGTCTCGTAAAGATGATAGTATGTTCAGCTGTCCTAAATATCATCTGGTAGTATGATAATACCGTATAATAGTACAACATTTTAGTGCGGGCGGAGCACCAGGGCAGACATTCAGAGAGAGTTAAAGGGCACGGTGTTTAGCTTAACTAACTTCCTCTATTTGTACAACCCGGAAGTCGCGGGGATTTTGGTACGAGATATGGGAGTGGCGCTACGGTGTCACTATGGGCTTCGATAGCTGATTGGCTGAGCGAGTACTGTGTTGCCAGAGCTTTCCTATGAAGAAGTTTATACCTGGTGCCTTTGTTATTTGAATGAAGTTAATTTGGTTAGGATTTTCCTTGATTTAAACTTGAATAGAGAATTGAAACTTGTCTTATGTGTTCACTATTTGATTATAGTATGAACACTTCTCGCTGCGGAGAGTACTGAAATGGGGATGAATTTAAGGGGAAGGGATAGGAGTTAAGGTTAAGGGGAAAGGGTATGAGTTAAGGGGAAGTGCTGCCACCAGCTCAGACAAGTAGTTCTATGGTTTTACTTTCTGGGCATGTTTGAATAAATAAATATATTAGATTTATCTTGGTAGTCGTGATTGATATGTGGAATTATACCGAGTAAGGCTGACTCTTTTGGAAGTGTGGGGAATTACTGTCCTAACACAGAATAATCACCTGGGGTTTTTTGCAATAAACACAAGAACTATATTTGAAAACATCATCCTATTTATTCACCATGAAACATTATTTCTGTTTGAGATCTTAGACACATACATAAACTCTAATCTGGAACGGGCAAGCTCTTTAGAGCATAAACTCCCTCACAGAATCATTCTTAGAACTACCACCTATGTCCGTATCAACTGAGCACTATAGGTATACATGGAATATATATATAGGAGAGAAAATGTGAGAGGAATGAGTTGGTGTGGGGATTCACTGTACCATGTGGCCTGGTTTCTGGAGAGGAAGGAGCGAGACACTCCCGTCGAAGCCTACAATGAAGTGTAGAGACGACTCCGTTAATAACACTTATAAGGATGGGGCAGGCCTTCTATGCGTTAGTGAAACTGAACAACTGTACCTATGTATATATAGAAATATAGATAGATATAATATAACAAGGAAAGGGGGAAACAGGAGCGAGGTGCCGAGGTCTTACCTACAATGAAGTGTAGAGACGACTGACTCCTCGTGGTAGCTAAGGTGAAGTTGGGATGGAAGGGGATGTTCGAATTCTATGATATTGGCCTCTCCTGAAGAGCTTATAGACCATGAATGACTAATTAACTAATACAACAAGTATACATATGAAAGGGCTGCCTATAATACAGTTCTGTTGTAATGCCCGTTATTCAGAAGAGATAGGATGGGAATTATTATCATATAATTCCCGGGTTATGTCCCGTAAGCAATTCAATCTTTTAGTTTTCTCGTGTAATTTATCTTCCTTCCCTCCTTCTCACTTCTATCTTCCTTCCTTCCTTCCTCTCACTCCCTCCCCCCCCGACATTCCGCGTGCGAGTCAACATTCGTGGGATACTTATTTCGCGATCAGTGATAACTAATGGATTCAAAACTTTTCATCCTCCCCTCACCCTCCTATCAGATCAAGGAACACTCCTAGATTCTTAATGTCCTTCAAAATAGTCACCATAGTGAGAGATCACGTTCATAAATGGATGTGTTAGTCGAGTTACTTGTTAAATTAAAAAGTCGACCAAATTTATGGTTCGCCTCTATGCCACACCACTCTAAAACACGTGTTCGGACACCGGACACGGACTTCAATAACACTTTCCTCGGTTATTGGATTAAACATATTAAATTCTTCTATATCAAAGTAACAGGACTGTATTATAGGCAGCCCTTTCTTAGGTACACGAGTTTCATTATTTAATTAGTTATTTCGGGATTATAAGCTCTTCAGTAGAGGCCAAGTTCAGGGTATCAAACATTCCCTCTTTCTCCGCGGGCTCTTGGTTTACCCGAAAGGCGGCAGTCTCTCTCCCACTCTTCGACAGGTAAGACGTACGACGTTCGCTCCTATTCTCCCCCCCCCCCTTTCCTTGTTATAATATTGTTATCTATATTTCCAAATATGGGTACCGATGTTTAGTTTTCACTAACGTAAAGGAGGCCTGCCCATCCTTATAATTATTATTAACGGAGTCTCTCTCCCACTCTTCGACAGGCTTGACGCAAAGGGCCCGATACATGGTTTTTTTAGTGAAACACACACAACATTCTTACTCTTATATTCCCCCCTTATATCTTCCATGTATAATTATAAGTATTCAGCGGTATGCTACCTAAGTGAAGGATAATTTATCAATAAGGTTCAGAGAGGAAGGTGTATGCTCACCAGAGCTTACCTTCATTACACGGGGAGAGCTTCCCGTATCAGATTGTAAAGGTTTTTTTCTTATATCAGATTAGAGTTTTCCTGTGTTGGGATGGAGAGTTTTCTGATGTTGGATTAACACTTATATGTTTGTCTGTGATCTCAAACAAGAGACATACTACTTCAGCATGAATAAATAGGATGATGTTTTCAAATATAGTTCTTGTGTTTATTATAAAAACCCCAGGTGATTATTCTGCGTTAGGACAATAATTCCCCACACTTCCAAAAGAGTCAGCCTTACTCGGTATAATTCCACGTATCAATCACGACTACCAAGATAAATCTAATATTAATATTATTCAAACGCGCCCAGGGAGTAACCCAGAGAACTACTCGCTTGAGCTGGTGGCAGCACTTCCCCTTAACTCATACCCTTTCCCCTTAACCTAAACTCCTACCCCTTCCCCTTAAATTCATCCCCATTTCAGTACTCTCCGCAGCGAGAAGTGTTCATACTATAATCACATAGTGAAGTCATAAGACTAGTTTTCAATTCTCAATTCAAGTTGTAATCAAATGAAAAATCATAATCAATTAATATCATTCAAATAACAAAGGCACCAGGTATAAACTTCTTCATAGGAGTTCTGGCAACACACTGTTACTTTGATATAGAAGAATTTAATATGTTTAATCTAATATCCGGGGAAAGTGTTATTTGAGTTCTTTCAAGCCTACGAACGTGTTTTTTTGAGCGACGTGGTATGGGAGTCTGAATAGAAATTTGGTAGACTTTCAATTTAGCGAATAACTGGACGAACCCATCCATGTGTGACCGTGATCTTTCACTATGGTGACTATTTTGAAGGACATTAAGAATCTAGGAGTGTTCCTTGATCTGATAGGGGGGTGAGGGGAGGATGAAAAGTTTTGAATCCATTAGTTATCACTGATCGCGAAATAAGTATCCCACGAATGTTGACTCGCACGCGGAATGTCGGGGGGGGAGGGAGTGAGAGGAAGGAAGGAAGGAAGATAGAAGTGAGAAGGAGGGAAGGAAGATAAATTACACGAGAAAACTAAAAGATTGAATTGCTTACGGGACATAACCCGGGAATTGTATGATAAGAATTCCCATCCTATCTCTTCCGAATAACGGGCATTACAGTACAATTACGTCACAGCCTCGCCAGCGAATCACATAGTATTTCTCAAAAAGTTTCAGCCAATCACAAGGCTTCCACGCTCTCAGCTGTGAACAAAACAAATTCATCATCCACACCAAAATGCTCCACCCTTCTTCCTCCTCCTCCTCCTCCACCTCCTAGCTTCTCCTCCTCCTCTTCCTCCTCCTAACCTTTTCTTATACGAAGACTACTCCAATAACACTAGCTGAAATGTGTGTTACAAGGCTTATATTTTATTACTGCTGCCACCACCACTACCATCACCGCTGCCACCACTACAACCACCACCAACTGCTATAAGAAAAGGTACTTCTTCCTCCTCTTCCTCCTCCACCTCCTAGCTTCTCCCTCTCCTTCTCCTCCCCCTCTTCCTCCTCCCAATTAACCCCTTCCCACAGCAGCCTGCAGTAGTTGCAGTAGCAGCAGCAGCAATAGCAGCAGCAGAAGCAGCAGTAATAAAATATAAGCCGTGTTTTTGTCGTCCAAGCATCGTCTTAAGCCCGGTTCCCACCTTCCCGCTTGTACGGCCGCCGTACAACAACAAAGACGTCACAATGACGTCACAACAAAGTCTACCGCACCGCCGTACCGCTGTACGGCCGCCGTACAAAGTTAAATTCAAGTCATCTCTCCCGCTCGGCGGTGTCCGCTCGAGCGGAGTTGCCAACTATGCCCAGTTACCACAAATACCACTCAAGCGGTGATGATGGTGACGTCATTGTTGTTGTATGGCGGCCGTACAAGCGGGAAGGTGGGAACCGGGCTTTAGTACACAAAGACCACTCCAATAACACGCTGAAATGTGTTACACGGCTTAATTGTATTACTGCTGCCACTACCACAACTACCACCTGCTACAAGAAAAGGCTAGGAGGAGAAGGAGAAGGAGATACCCATCACGGCTGGATGGACAAGGGCTTGGGGTTTTATTAAAGAAAAGGGAGCCATTATACCTTCAGTCTGATGCGTGGCGGTTAGTGGCAGCTACCCGCCGGGGTGAAGCGAGGTGGTCTCGGTCAGGGTCTCGGTGAGGTGCCACCGTTCACCACTCGGCCTATCACCCCATAATAAACTCTCCAAGAGTGTAGGAGATAGTTTTAAGGCCTAATTTCATTTGTATACTTGCCCTGTTCAGTTCTTGAGTCAGAAAATATCATATATACTCAATTTATGAGTATCTTTATGTATATTGCGTGCTCTACAACTGCCTGGAGGCAGTTGTGTGATTTTGACAGCTCAACGTCTTTAACTACGTCATCAATGTGCCTGCAGAATGCCAAAAGTTGCCCAAAACAGCTGTTGGAAGTCGCTAGGTCGTGAAGACCGGAAGTTAGCCTCTCTGAATGTAGCCCCTGCCGCCCGCCGCCCGCCGCCCGCCCCTAACCAACACACAGCACAACATTTCTTATCACCAGCATATAACACCCTATAATGCCGCATTAGTCTTGCACGATCAATTCATACACACCTTGCAACACTATTAATACGTAAACACCAATTGTTACGTTGTAGGAACTGAAACAAGGCTGTATTTGCTTTATAAACAGAAGATGAATGTCTGTCAAAGGCCCACAGCAGCTCACTAAGTCAGGGTCTGACCATGCCTTAGTTTTCAGCGCCTTTAGCGGTGCCACTAAGGCAGCAATCTTGACTGAGCATTGCGGTGGGAGGGCGTTTCGCCTTACCACAGGCGCCCTAGTGGATAGGGCGCCCTAGCTCACTCTCAGCATCTGGCCCCAATCAGGGTTGGATCAAATACTGACTTTTTACAATTGAAATACAAATACAAATACTTTCGTTTGGGATTCCAAAAATACAAATACAAATACAAATACTTTTCTTCCTAAATCTAAAAATACAAATACAAATACAAATACTTTTCTTCCTAAATCTATAATCTATTTCTTCCTAAATCTAAGTATAAACTCTGTGTGTGTGTGTGTGTGTGTGTGTGTGTGTGTGTGTGTGTCAAATGATTTTGACTCGAAATATCAAATATAAATACAAATACAAAATACTTTTTTATCTGGATGCTAAAATACAAATACAAATACAAATACATTAAAATTGTATTTAAATACAGTTCAAATACAAATACAATTGTATTTGATCCACCCCTGGCCCCAATACCCTAAACTAGGGTAATCAGACCCCTTCTAGGGTAGCGGTTAGGGTAATGCATAATCTAGGGTAATTCTAGGGTAATCAGGTGTTTGTCAGTTTTTTCAAATTCAAATTCAAAGGATTCATTGATGTAAAATCAGTGTTTAATTTTCATTTTTTATACACACGAAACTTTATTTATGTAAGGCTAGCGGAAATCTACTGGTGTCACCCTTCATAGATCCCCGTTTTCTGTCTCTGCTCTGGGGTGGGTTTAGTGTTGCCAGATGACGAAAATTTTCACCAGATAACGAAAATTGGTGAAATTTCTAAGACAAAGACAGTTGCCAGTTTTATTATTGCAAATGACCCAATCGAAAAGTCTGCACGGAAAATTGAACTTCGGGTGTGTGCTTTTCTATCAGAACATCACTTGCCCATTTCCTTATGTGAACCCTTACTAGACCTCCTAAAAGCCATGTTTGCTGATGCGATGTCTTTAAAAAAAGTAAAACTAGGGAAGCAAAGAGCCTCAAACATGACAAGTGTTTGGAAAGCATTTTCGATCGGCACTGAACTTTTTGGAATCTTACGTGAAAGGCTTTTTTCTGTAATTATAGATGAGACAACAGACAGGAGTACAACTAAACAATTGTGCGTATTAGCACAATATTTTGAGAAAGATAAACTTGAAAACTCTTTCATAGATTTGATAGAGGTTAATGATAGCTCAGCTGTAGGACTGTTCAATGCCATGAAGGAATGTTTCACATAAAAAAACATTCCTGTTAATAATATTGTTGGGTTTTGTTTTGACACTACAAATGTGATGATGGCCCGGGAGCCACCATTCAGTAGCTACATTGTTGAAAGAATATTTGCCTCAAGTCATAATTGTCAAATGTTCATGCCACGTATATATATACATGATTCATCTATGTGCATCAAATGCTTGTCTCAAACTCCCAAAATATGTTGAAGATGTATGCCGTAACATTTTTGCACACTTAATTTAGTCTTAGCTCCAAGAGGCAACATGCATTCAAAGAGTTTCAAAAATTTGTTGATATTGAACCTCATAAAATCCTGGGCAGGGATGCTCGAAAATCCCTCGTAAGGGACAACTTACGAGTGTATGGCTACAATAACCTTACGAGGGTGGGCTGAGGGAGATGCTCGTACCGAGCCGTCACTCCCGTACGGTTATCGGTGGCCTCTGGGTGGGGAATATAGGGATATTCTAGGGATATGTGTGGGAAAATTCTGCTAACCAATCACAGAGCAGCGCCCTTCATGACGCGGCTTTATCTAGCCAATCATCATGCTCTCAGCTGTCAGGGAGCCCGATAAATAAATTTAAAGAGACTTCAAATGCCGCTGTTATGCTAAAATCGGCCTCTTTCGGAAATCGTCCCGCGGACGCTTATTTAACCTAAATAACTCTACAAAACTTAACACAAAACCTATCATAAACCTTACCTAACCTAAACCAGACCTAAATATAACTTAACCTAAACCTAAAAACTATGTTTGCCGGTGTTGAGCTAAGATTGGCTGATTTCCGAAATAGGGCCGATTTTAGCTCACTATCGCCAGAATGTTACGATAATACATAGCTGCCACATTAGCCTTTCAGCGTAATATTCTCCCACTGATTACTACAGAGACGTACCCAGGGTATACCTTGATGCGCTGATCATAGGTTCGAGTCTAGCGTGCCCGAAATTAGTATCTATAGACCACTGCTGGCCCGCGACGTACGTATGCCGTAGCCGTGGCCCTGGCGGTACTCTGTTATAGTGGACGAGAACTGCGCGTTCGCTCTTGAGGTCAGACAAGACACACGGGGGGGCTAACGCCTCACTGTGACACACGTGACACTTGTGTGCAAGGATAGTATAACTTTATAATATCCTTGCTTGTGTATATACGTGCGTGTGTACTAGTACGTCAGACATTTGATACCACCACCACCACCGGATCATTATAGCGGCCAAACTTGTATGATGAACTATACGTTTTGATTCAAGAAGTCGACCGATATATATATTTAATATATAGGTTTGCCCTGATATGAATTTATTACAAGTACTATAGGTATTGTATGTTAAATATGATATATATGGAGTCAATGAAGCAATAAACACATCACATTTCAAACAGGCAAGCATGAAATGGCTCTATAATACACAATAAACATAAAGTATAGTGATACAACTTGTAATTTATTGTTTGTTGACGTCTAGCCGCTTCAAATTTCACTCCCTTAGGGAGTTAAGGGTGCTCCCGACCACCCTTAGCCTCGCGGTCCCGTAGCAAAGTGAAAAAATGGTTTTGAGCATCTCCCTTAGAGGCGCTACGAGGTAAAAGTCCCTTAGGGAGTACTTACGGGCCCGTAACTCTTTCGAGCATCTCTGCCCTGGCTCCAGGCCAAACCAGGGGGTTGTCTGTACAGGCATGTGTGAAAAGATTGCTAGGTAGAGCAGTGGGATGCATTGGAGCTTTATTCACAGAATTAACATTTAGTGACCCAACACATGTAAATGATATGATTGTTACTGCCTTGAAAAACAAGCTTACCCAAGCCTCCCTCGAATTTCTGGATTACAACTTGGGTAAGTTCAATAGTTATAATACGTTCTTCCAGTCTGAGGCTCCAATTTTTTTCACACTGAAAACTGAGACATGCAAACTCATTCGAAGCTTGTGTACTGACTTCATGGATGTGAGTTTTGTTAAGAATGCTGATATTTCATTACTTAGTCCTGGTCAACATATTTTTTCAAGTGTCTTAATTCCTGTGAGAATGTATATCTATATAGGAGTGAGTGCATCAGCAACAGTAAGGGATCTAAAACAATCGGGAACAGTAACTAGCGCAGAAACTTTTACAGTTTTATAAGTCATGTCAGTCTTTCTTGATTGAAGCTGTATCCCAGATTCAGAAAAGATATTCACTCAATGACAAAATTCATGAAGTAGTGGCCTGTGTAAACCCTCGTTCTGCATCAACTCTGAATCCTCCATCCTTAGCATATATATTTGATGAACTGCCACAATTACCAAAGTATGCCAATAAAAATCTTGTGGATGAAGAATGGAGACTGCACTGTTTGGATGAAGAACTTTCTAATCAACTCCACTTCATATTGTGCTGAATAGAAAAAATGATGCAGGACTGCCATGTTAATTATCCCAATTTAACCATAGTCATATCCACCCTCTTCTCACTACCCTTTTCAAATGCAGCATCTGAGCGTTTTTTCAGCAAACTAAATCTAACTAAAACTTGTCAAAGATCCTCTCTTAAAAATGAAACCCTAAGTGGCTTAATGCATGCAATATATCACATGAAACGCTTGAAATATCTTCACATAACCTGAACATTGAGGACAATATGCTAAAAGCAATCAATAATGTCAAAAGTGATGCAACGTGTTCAGAGGTTGCAAATATGTAATACTAGCCGCAAAGCCGCCCTCCGAGCGGACTTTTCGCCTACCACCACCATCGCATAGCAAGTACCACCACCATCGCCACCAAGGAAGCTAGAGAGACACCCTGTGTTCGACATAGATGGCAGCCCCGACGGTTTAAAAACTTTACTGTGGATCAGATTTCCTTGTTCTCTAGCTTCCTTGGTGCGTGGTGGGGGACTTGCCTCGCCTAAAACCCAAAACCCTTGCGTTGCCTCAAAAAATTTTCCCTATTTCTTGGCTTTACTCACCTTTCACAAGTGGGCCCTTTTTTGTTTGCATCGTGAACAGGCGTGATTGTTCAACAACAACACCCCTTTCAAAACTAAATAGGGTAAAAAAAAAAAGCTACTGATTTCCCAAAAGATGGGGCGGATTTTTAGTTTTCAGTGCATTGAAATGTTGTCCCCTACCCAATTTCCCAACTACCAGATATATTTTAAAACTGAGCCTCCCATCGTGTTCAAATACATTGGATATCTGACATAAAAAAATTACACTAAGACACCCAATTTAAGAAATTTGAAGGAAAGAAAAAGAGTGTATAACTTTTTTCTTTGTTTTATTTTGTTTCAATCGCTGTAACCCCAAAATTTTGTCGCTTTAAATTTTCAAAAACTTTTTCAAATCCTTATATTTTTTCCGCTACCTTTGGGGGATGTAGCCGTCCCAAATAGGAAAAAGAGTAATGGTCAAAATGGCAAAAAAGTTAAACGTTTAAAACTGGTGCGGACGGGTGGGCCTCTGATAGCTCTTCAAAAAAGTCTCTCCTTATAGGCAATGCTACCCCGTCATGTGCCAGTTTGCAGTAGTAGTTTAACTTCTTAGCCATTTTGCCCACCACTCTTTTCCTTTAGGGTACGTGCCCCTCCCACAGGAAGCGGAAAAGTATAAGGTTTTTTAAAAGTTCTTAAAAATTGAATGCACCAAAACTTATGGAGTTCAGCGAGTTAAGCAAAATAAGAGAAAAATGTTTAACACTCTTTTATTTTTCCTTTAAATTATCTTATATTGGTAGTTTTGTGAATTTTTTTATGCTCATGATTTTCAGCAATGTATTATAACACTGGTAGGCTCGTTTTCATAAATATACTGGTATTTTGGTAATATGGGGTGGAGTACAATTTTCAATGCACTGAAACCTAAAAGTCCCCCTACTTTTGTGTGTCAGTCGATTTTTATTTTTTACCCTTTTGAGTTATGAAGGGCGTGTTGTTTTTGAAAAATCACTGCCTGATTCACTGATGCAAAAAAAATAGGCCTATCTTGTGTAAGAGATGAGTAAACCCAAGAAATATGAATATTTTTCTGGGGCAAGAAAAGGGTTTTTGGGTTGAGGTGAGGCAAGTCCCCCACCACCACCACCCCCCCGCCGAGCTATCACCAATCACGCGCCTTAAAAAATCGCTGGCATCAGCAGCTACCAAAAACCACTTAAATATCGCCCAGACCTTTTCATTCCTGTTTTAAGCAGTAAAATCATGCCATTGACGAGTATTCAACAAACTCGTCACTTTTTGTATCCGTCGCCTTTTTTAAAATAACCCGCAACAAAATCTCAAATTCCCCGAGTTCTAAAAAAAACGCATAAAGATTTGCAGACGCTCAGGCTCGGGCTCCGTGACGTCCCATCAGGGGGGCTCACTTCCCGCGCTGATCAGAGGCCGTAAACACAAGAAAAATATAATAGTCTTAAGTTTTTTTGGGGTATTTCATATTTTTTTTTGCTATATGCCCAGCATGCACCCTTTTGGTGCGCATGTTTCCTTTCCCACAACACCCTGCCACCGCCCCCCCCTTCCCACACACCGCCTGGGAAAATTTTTTGGAAAAATCCTTCCGGCTTTTACTGAAAGAAAATACCCGCACGTATTGTAGCTTTTAAATTCACATCTTTAAAAGGTTCCCGCGTGCGCTCAGCCCTTTGGGTTAAACCCACACGACCCCATGAAAAATGGGTCCTCAAAAAAATTCTAAATCCCTTAGGTTAGGGTTTAAAATTTCTTTGTGGTTTAAAGGTTGGTTTGGTTAGGGATACTTTTTGGGTTAAGGTTAGTTAGGTATACTTTGTGGTTAGGTTAGGGTTTGGTTGGTATCTTGGGGGTTAAGGTTAGGGGAGGTTGGAAATTTGTGGTTAAGGTTTGGTTTGGGTTTGGGATACTTTGTGGTTTAAGGGTTGGTTAGGCTAGGTTTTTGGGATACTTTGTGTTTAAAGGTTAGGTTCTAGGGTTTCTTTGTGGTTAGGTTGGTTAGGGTTGGGTATACTTTTTTGGTTTAAAGGGTTTGGTTGGTTGGTTAGGTATACTTTGTGGGTTTAAGGGTTTTTAGGGTTAGGTATACTTTTTTGGTTAAGTTAGGGTTTGGTATACTTTTTGGTTAAAGGGAGGTAGGTTTGGTTGGTATACTTTGTGGTTAAGGGTTGGTTGGGTTTCTTTGTGGTTTTGGGGTTTGGTTAGGTTAGGTTAAAAATTGTGTTAAGGTTAGGTTGGTATACTTTTTGGTTAAGGGGAGGGTTAGGTTAGGCATACTTTTTTTAGGTTAGTTGGTTAGTATACTTTGGGGTTAAGGTTTGGGAGGTTTGTTTGGGTTAGGTTTGGTTGGTTAGGGATACTTTGGTTAAAGGTTTGGTTTTGGTTGGTTACTTTGTGTTTAAGGGGTTTGGTTAGGTTAGGTTAGGTTTGGGGATACTTTGTGGGTTAAAGGTTAGGGTTGGGTTTCTTTGTGGGTTAAAGGTTAGGTAGGTTAGGTTTGGTTACTTTTGGTAAGGTTTGGTTTGGGATACTTTGTGGTTAAGGTTTGGGGTTACTTTGGGATACTTTGTGGTTAAGGGTTTGGTTAGGGTTGGAATTTTGTGGGTTAAGGGTTTGGGTTGGGGGGAGGTATACTTGTGGTTAAGGGTTGGTTTGGGTAATTTGTGGTTAAGGGTTTGGGTTTGTTAGGTTTGGGTTTGGTAACTTTGGTTAAGGTTAGGGTTTGTTGATTTTTACATTAGTGACTTTCGATTTTTTTTGGGAGCCTAAACCTTATATTTTCTCCCCCACCCAAAAACCCCGTATTCCCCCCCGTTTTCCCCGGCTTGTGGCTAAAGGGGGGAAAAAAAAAAGATAGGGGTGAAGGACTTCTTCCAAAAAATTTTTCCCCCGCACACACGCCCCCTTCCCACACCAAGCTTGCATCACGCTCTTTCCCCCACACCGCCTGCACCCGCCTCCCTTTCCCACAACCCCCACGCCTGCAGACACGCTTCCCTTCCCACCACACCCTGCACCCCGACACCCCTTTCCCCCCAGACGCCCGACACACCCACACCCTGCCACACCCTCCCTTTCCCCCACACCCTCCTTCCCCACCCCCCCTTCCTTCCCCCACAACGCCTGCAACCGACACCCCTTCCCACACCACCCTCACACCGTCTGCACACCCACCTTCTTTAAAACCCCGCCTACTTCCCCCACACACCCCGCCACACGCCCTCCACACACGTGTGTGTTTTTTGTGTATGTGTGTGTGGTGGTGCAGGGAAGGGTGTTGGTGCCAGGCGTGTGTCAGGCGTGTTGTGGGAAGAGTGTCGGGCACAGCGACAGATTCCTGTCTGCACCCAAGTACAATCGTATCAAAAAAATTTGCCGACAGGTTCAGCAGAGTGTCTGCGGGCGTCCCCGTTCTGACGTCATCAATAACATCGTGCCCTTTTGGGGGGAAGATTTTTTTTTTTCGCCGCTTTTTTAAAAAAATCTGTTTTTTAAAGGAAAAAAGGCCTGGAAAAACATTATTTTTGGTGGATTAGGGGTTTTGAATTACAGTCACATAATTAGGCAAAAAAAAATGGTTTTGGACGACTACTTTAAGGAAAACTTAGCTACACACACAGACAAACGATAACCTTTTTCCATGTAACTCCTTCTATGTACGTAATTTTTCGTTATTTCTATTACTTGGGTGTTCCGATAAAGCGGAAATATTTTAAATAAATGAAATATGTCATTTCTATAAAATATTTAAAAACTTTTTTAAAAATTTTTTTAAAAGCTTGAACAGGCCTAATAAAAGTGAGGTACCGATATTGAATCTATGTTATTACTGAGTTAATATTATTTTGAAATGAATATTTTTCCCCCTACAAAAAAACTAGTGTCCAGCGCCCCCGGGGTCGGAGGATTGACGTTAAAATTTCCCCTGTTTCCTACTGATGAATCTACATCAAAATAATCATAAACGTTTTTTCAAAATGTTTTTCAATAGAAATTTTCAATTCTGAAAACTGTACATTAATTTTTAAATAGTAAATTTTCCCGTCGAAAATACCAAGCGGCCTCGGGGGGCGACGGGGTAAATTTGCCGCCCGGGGGCCCCGTTCGCCGCCCCTACGGGCCCACTCGGGCCCCCCGGTTGGTTAGCTGGATTTACGTAGTGGTTTTTCGTTTCAATTACTTTTAAACATCATGTGTAAAAGTGATATTAGAGGATTCAAAACGTTATTTCCTAGTGCCGACCGGGGGTAATTTGGTCCTGTTTTGACAAACTTTTATCTAGTTTTCCCTATCTATTAATAACAAACAAAAATTTTTAAAACAATATAAAAGGGGCACTCCTATATGTTTATTAAAATTTGAACAAATTTTCCTTTTAGCTCTGTTTTGCAAAACACTGAAAGTGCGGACCGCATTGTTTCACAATGGGGGAAATTGGACCTAAAAATCTGGGGAAAAATTGGGGCCTATATATAATTTTTTAATTTTTTTATTTTTTCAACAAGAAAAACCCCCAAAAAAATTAATTTTCATGTCTACCATGCCCACGGACCTTTTACAGACAAAATAAAAGAATTGATATATGAAGAAAAAGTGTCATATCATGTCATAACATGCCCACGGACCTTTTACAGACAAAATAAAAGAATTGATATATGAAGAAAAAGTGTCATATCATGTCATACCATGCCCACAGACCTTTTACAGACAAAATAAAAGAATTGATATATGAAGAAAAAGTGTCATATCATGTCATACCATGCCCACGGACCTTTTACAGACAAAATAAAGGAATTGATATATGAAGAAAAAGTGTCATATCATGTCATACCATGCCCACGGACCTTTTACAGACAAAATAAAAGAATTGATATATGAAGAAAAAGTGTCATATCAAATGTTTGTTCTATAATATTATCAAATATAAAACAGTAAAACACGCTAAAGAAATGCCATTACGAGACTGAAGAAATATGCATTCACTTCAACTCTTCGCCATTTAAAACTTGGCGAGTCAAATTTTATCATGAAGGGTATCAATAGAAGCGCAATTTTATTAGCTTTCCATTGATATATTTAGTTTTCTGATAAATGAATTAGAAGTATGCATAAATTAGCGTTAAATAAATAAATAAAATCATCAAACTGGTAATTTTCCCGATTGATGATGTTATTTATTTACTTATACATTTCATTTTCTGATAAATGAATTAGCACCCTGTATAAATTAGCGTTAACTAAATAAATATCAATCATCAATCGGGAAAATTACCCGATTGATGATTTTATTTATTTAGTTAACGCTAATTTATGCATGGTGGTAATTCATTTATCAGAAAACGAAATACATCAATGGAAAGCTAATAAAATTGCGCTTCTATTGATACCCTACATGATAAAAGTTGACTCGCAAAGTTTTAAATGGCGAAGAGTTGAAGTGAATGCATATTTCTTCAGTCTCGTAATGGCATTTCTTTAGTGTGTTTTACTGTTTTTTATTTGATAATATTATAGAACAAACATTTACGAAGATTAAAGTATATCATATATACTGATAAACCAGTCTATATGATCCGTGTGTATATATATATATATATATATATTATATATATATATATAGATATATATATATATAAATATATATAGTAATATATATAATATATAATATATTATATATATATATATAAATATATATATATATATATATATGAAACCGAGCGGCCCTCCGACTTCAGGCCCTTGTGCAACAGGCCGATATTCCGTGCGCAGTCCAGATTACAGTGGTCTATGTCCTAGTCTATATTAGTTATATACGACGCCACTTTTATGTAAAACACAACGGTGGTCATCCTGGACATATGAGTTCACTTGCATCACCTCATCTGACCAGATCAAGTCAAGTCACACACACACACACACACACACACACACACAACACACACACACACACACCACACATACACACAACATCATGGCAGTAGCTATGTGATATTATCGTGAATATTATTATCGTGAATATTTTCATCGTGTGGAGATGAAGAGGGAGAGGGAGGAAGAGGAGCAGGAGGGAGAAGAATAGTATAGATGAAAAAGAAAGAAAGGAAAGAGAGAGAGAGAGAGAGAGAGAGGAGAGAGAGAGAGAGAGAGAGAGAGAGAGAGAGAGAGAGAGAGAGAGAGAGAGAGAGAGAGAGAGAGAGAGAGAGAGAGAGAGAGAAGAGAGAGAGAAGGGAAGAAGGAGAGGGAGAGGAGAGAGAGAGAGAGAGAGAGAGAGAGAGAAGAGAGAGAGAGAGAGAAGGAGAGAGAGAGAGAGACGAGAGAGGGAGAGAGAGGAGAGAGAGAGAGAGAGAGAGAGAGAGAGAGAGAGGAGAGAGAGAGATAGAGAGGAGAGAGGGAGAGGAAGAGAGAGAGAGAGAAGAAGGAAGGAGAGAGAGAGAGAGAGGAGAGAGAGAGAGAGAGAGAGAGGAGAGAGAGAAAGGGAGAGAGGAGAGAGAGAGAGAGAGAGAGAGAGAGAGAGAGAGAGAGAAGAGAGAGAGAGGAGAGAGAGGAGAGAGAGAGAGAGAGAGAGAGAGAGAGAGAGAGAGAGAGAGAGAGAGAGAGAGAGAGAGAGAGAGAGAGAGAGAGAGAGAGAGAGAGAGAGAGAGAGAGAGAGAGAGGAGAGAGAGAGAGAGAGAGAGAGAGAGAGAGAGAGAGAGAGAGAGAGAGAGAGAGAGAGAGAGAGAGAGAGAGAGAGAGAGAGAGAGAGAGAGAGGAGAGAGAGAGAGAGATGGAGATGAGAGGAGAGAGAGAAGGAGAAGAGAGAGGAGAGAGAGAGAAGAGAGAAGAGAGAGAGACGAGAGAGAGAGAGAGAGAGAGAGAGAGAGAGAGAGAGAGAGAGAGAGAGAGAGGAGAGAGAGAGAGAGGAGAGAGAGAGAGAGAGAGAGAGAGAGAGAGACGGAAGAGAGAGAGAGAGAGAGAGAGAGAGAGAGAGAGAGAGAAGAGAGAGAGATGAGAGAGAGAGACGAGAGAGAGAGAGAGAGAGAGAGAGAGAGAGAGCGAGAGAGAGAGGAGAGAGAGAGAGAGAGAGAGGAGAGAGAGAGAGAGAGAGAGGAGAGAGAGAGAGAGAGAGAGAGAGAGAGAGGAGAGAGAGAGAGAGAGAAGAGAGAGAGAGAGGAGAGAGAGAGAGAGAGAGAGAGAGAGAGGAGAGAGAGAGAGAGGAGAGAGAGGAAGAGAGAAGAGAGAGAGGAGAGAGAGAGAGAGAGAGAGAGAGGAGAGAGAGAGGAGAGAGAGAAGAGAGGAGAGAAGAGAGAGAGAGAGAGAAAGAGAGAGAGAGAGAGAGAGATAGAGCGAGAGAGAGAGAGAGAGAGAGACACTACTCGCCCGGCGTGGTAACACTACACCGTGACTGCAGCAGAAAAAACATATCTGGCAATATAGACCGCATGGAAATCAGGTGTTAGTGACGGGGACCCATCATCTCCACGGTGCCAGTCTGTGTCATTTTGTCTTCATCTGTATCATATTATGGCTATACATTAACAAATTACAAAAATATCAACCGAGTGACGGCCTTGGTAACGACTACAAAGATTGCAGCTACGGTAGTGTTTTTTATTCTCCACCCCAAAAAGGCGATGAGCCGCTGTCTGTCGTCTCTCCCTTGGCCTTGGTCGCGCCAAAAAAAACGAGTAGTGAAATTTGAAACCGTCTATACTTGCAGATACAAGGCATAAAACAAACGCTGAAGCAGGGTAGATTATACAGTCATGATATAAAACTACTGTGTATCATCTTCAGGGGCACATTCACAGCAGTAGTGATGCTATAATTCGTAATATTTGGCGCCTGGCGACATCACTGCCGGTGGCGTCTAGTGTTATCTACGGTAGACATATCTCAATGTTCTGTACTTACCAGAACACTCTTGATGTATTCATGGACACCAGAAATCGGTAACTGGTGGCGAAATATTACATCTAAAATGAAAAAACAGCAAAAAACTCACCTCAAAATTTAGCCGCGGGTCATTCGTTTAAATCCCCCTCAGCTGTGCGCTCCCATTTTCTCTAATACATATTAGAGGGATACCATTCTAAAGTATAAATGTGGTCATGAGAGCGTCTGTACCTTGGAGGAAGTCCAATACTACCTCCATGGTCTGTACGATATCCTTGTGTACTGTACAGTTCCTCCCTAAACTCACCCTACATTACAAACGGTCCAGTTTACCCCGCGAGTGTTTTGTCACCGGGGTATATATGAACCAAAACTGAGCATTGATCATAAGAAAATGAGACAAGACAGAGCATTTCTGATATTTCATGTTAAAGTGGGGGAAAAAGCACTCTATATACGCTTACTTACAAGGAGATACTCCGTCTCGTCTTTGCGTCCCATGAAAGTTCGCCAAATCAGCTGATTTTTTATACAAACTTCGCTGACACTTTTTTTTGCTGTCATTTTACTCATTTTCTTTTTTGGTTCCTGGGTTCAGTTACATATCAATATTTATATTCATATTAATATTAGAAATGTAAAAATGGTTGTTTTACTACATGGGATATTCAAAACTGTTACCCTCTTATTTATATAGAAACAAACACCAAAGCAAAGATAGCGGTCCGAATAGAACCGGTCCGTTGGAAGGACTGAGTTACCCCGGTCGGCACTAATTAATATGTGGATACATATGTTAAAGATACGTAAGTATAACGTATATATGAATTGTGTATGTTGTATTTAGGTAGTGTTTGGTTTCGTCGCTACAATACGTTTTTCAACGTAATTAAGACGTTACAGAAATACGTGTTTCTTCTACTAATATAGTACGTAGTGGTTTTACGTTTCAATTACGTACTTATAACATCATGATCAGAGCTGGGCAGTATTTAAATATATTTGTATTTAAATACGTATTTAAATACAGTTGTGTATTTAGAAATGTATTTATAAATACATTGGTTGTCATGTATTTGAATATAGTATTTAAATACATTGCATTTAAATACTCATAATATAAAAATGTAAATACTTTTTTGTCAGTTAATTTGGTCATAAACCCGCCCAACTATCTGGTAACCCTGATGTTACAGTGAACCAGTGTCTCCACTTGCAAGGAAATGTCCTTCTTTTAAAGAAATTTAGGCCTGAGAAGGAAATTTCTAAGGAAACCCAAAATCTAAGGAAATCCTAAGGAAATCCATTTTTTCCGGAGATGTTAAAGTAATTGTCAAGACCATTTCATCATTCCTGATTTAATGCAATCAAATCATAGCCATTAACGAGTATATCAACGTCACAACGTCGTCACTTTTTGTATCCAGTCAGCCGTTTTTAAATAATCCGCAATCAAAATCTGCAAATTCCCCGAGTTTTCAAAACGCTCTCAAGGTTTGCAGACGCTCAGGCTCAGGCTCGGTGACGTAGCATCAGGGAGGCTCATCTTCCCGCGCTGATCAGAGAGGCACGTAAACACAGAGATAAATATAGTACTTGAAGATATTTGGGTGTTTCTGATAGATTTTTTTTGCTATATGCCACATGCATGCAAACCTTTATGGGTGCAGCAAGACAGCTGTGCCTTTCGAGAAAAGTTTGCACACGGAAAGGAGTGGCGTGTGTAGGGTGATACACGCCTATATTGTGTTGGGGCGAGCAGTTGTGTTGAGAAACGGTGTGTAGTGTACACAGCAGGTGAAAGACGACGAGTGTGAGGTGAGCCTGTGTACACGGGTGTGCTGGACAAGGGCGGCGCCCCCCCCGTAAGACAGTGACTGACTCAGTCCAACACCATACCAGACCAGGTGGCCCTGTGAGACAGGGACGCCAGGACTAGCAGCAGCGGTGGACCACCACGACTGTGAGGCTTTGCCTCTTAACAAGACCAAGTAAACCAGTTGTGGAGTGGGCGTGCCCTGTGGTGAGAGACCCTGTGGTGGTGTGGCTGTCACACTTTCTACCTTCCCGCCCGCATATTTTCCAACTCTATGCTGTAGTTAATGCTAGTATGTGGTTTTCGAGTAATGACGTTTGACTGTAGCTCCAAAACTAACCATAGGATTTTCTCGAAAGTACCTTCATTGTGATTCCCACACACACATGGTTTAACCTTATTTACCAATCCATGTTTTGGAGAAGTGCCAGGTCCTCCTGCTGAACCTCAGGCTCTGCTAATACCTGTTCATTCACCTCGTACTCGGGGTCAAACATATAGGATCCCATGACAATCTGAGGTTCGTTTTCCTCATAGTATACGCGACCAGCGTCATTTCTTTCGGTGTCAGATTGAGCATCGTACTCTAGATCTGTCACAGCGACAGATTCACTGTCTGACACCGAAGTACAATCGCTCATCATAACATTTGCCGACAGGTGTCAGACAGAGTGTCTGCGGGCGTCCCTGTTCTGACGTCATCAATAACAGTCGTAGCCCTGTTGGAGGGAAGATTTTTTTTTTCGCGCGCTTTTTACAAAAGTCGTGTTTTTACGGAAATAAGGCCTGGAAATCAATTATTTTTGGTGGATTAGGTGTTTTGAATAACATAAATATTCAACATAATTCGGCAAAAAAAAATTGGGTCTGGACGATTACTTTAATATTTGTGTGTTTAAAATGTATTTAAATACAGTTGGTGTATTTAGTGCCCAGCTCTGAATACACACATTCATAAGTCATGACTTGAAAGTCAAGCTAGATAATTGTACTTTCGGAAACGGGACAATATGACCTTATCAGTATCTCGTTTCCTGTATGTCACAAACATCATATGTCACAGCTACATGAACACACACACACACACACACACACACACACACACACACACACACACACACACACACACACATACACACACACACACACACACACACACTTATTTTATTTTTATGATATGCTTACTAAACCCTAGCCAATTATCTTCCCCACTTAAAAAAAAACCAAAACACTAAAACTCCTGAAATCCTTAAAAAACACACATTAAAACCTAGCCAATCCCCTTCTATGCTTAGTAAATTACTTACTTATTCTTAATTTACTTCTTTAATAGCTTCTTAACCCCTTCACGCCCAGATCTTTCCTTTGCCACATAAAATCGTCTGTTGTTAGCTATAAAATTACGAAAAAGTAACTGATTATACCAAATTAGTTATTGCACAAGGATACTAAACAGGTCATAGCTATAAAAATATTGCTTACATTCACCAAAAATTGTCTAATGGTAGTCATATTACAATAGAAATTACGTCCTCAAGGGTTAATTTAATTCTTAACTTACTAAAAATTCCACTCCCATTCTATGCTTACTAAACCCTATCCAATTATTTTCCCACCTTAAAAAAAAAAAAAAAAAAAAACTCCTAAAATCCTTAAAAAAACACATTAAAACCTATCCAATCCCCTTCCCACCTTATCAAAACCTATTAAACCCTAGTCAATCCCCTTCTATGCTTACTAAACTCTATTAAACCCTAGCCAATCCTCTTCCCCCCTTAAAAAAACAATAAAAAAACAATAAAACTTCTGAAATCCTTAAAAAAAAGCATCACAACTTAAGAGAGTGTGTGTGTGTGTGTGTGTGTGTGTGTGTGTGTGTGTGTGTGTGTGTGTGTGTGTGTGTGTGTGTGTGTGTGTGTGTGTGTGTGTGTGTGTGTGTGTGTTGTCATGTATTTCAATACAGTATTTGAATTTTAGTATACATATACAAAATACATATACATATACATATACATACAAATACATATACATATAGCTACATATATACAAAATAAAAACAAATATTTAAATATTTATATGAGTATTTAAATATATTGTATTTAAATACTCATAATATAAAAATGTAAATACTTTTTTATCAGTTAATTTGGCCATAAACCCGCCCAACTATCTGGCAACCCCGATGTTACAGTGAACCAGGGTTTCCACTTTCAAGGACATTTCCTTATTTGAAGGAAATTTAGGCCTGAGAAGGAAATTTCTAAGGAAACTCAAAATCTAAGGAAATCCTAAGGAAATCCATTTTTTTCGGACATGTTAAAATTTGTGTGTATTTGAAATGTATTTACAAATGTGTTTAAATACAGTTGATGTATTTAGTATTTAAATACATTCGTAAAATGTATTTAGTATTTAGTATTTGAATACACTTCTCCCATGTATTTAGTATTTAGTATTTAAATACATTCAATGTATTTAGTGCCCAGCTCTGATCATGATGTAACGTGATATTAGAGGATTCAAAACGTTATTTATATATACCTAATGAATACGTGGATACATATGTTAAAGATACGTAAGTATTATACGTTAATATGACATAAACCGTTATCCACGTGAATTCCAATCGGCGTTATGGTGAAAATCAGGTGACTTATATCAGGTAGATCTATACACACGAAATAACGTACAAACTACGTAGAACATTCACGTGATAAAATCACCTTTTTAGCACGTTTATAGCATCTTTAATTATTTATTTTTATTTACGATTTTGTGACGGAAATACATATAATATGGTTCACATTCAAAATACGGTTGCTTGGATGAAAAAATTTAATTTGAAGTAAATAGTAAATTTAATTTCAGGTTATTATGCATGTACTGTTTCTTATTATAGTCTATGTAGAAACGTTTTCTATTAAGTTCATATTAGAGAAAATGTTAATTAATACGGTATACTATTATAAGTTCTAGTAAATCAAATTGTATTATTTGTTATGCTTATTATATAATCAAATGTAATGATTTCAAACTTTTAAACGGTAAACTTAAAATATATTCTAAGCTATAATCAATAAAAAAAAGTCACATACATGATATTATGGGATATTGGGACTACTTAGATTTTTTTTTTTTGTAGGATTCAAATATATCTGAAGGAGTATATATTTTCACATTGACACGCGGATCATTAAGTAAAAGCCAACCTACTGTGGCAAGACATTATGATCACCTCATAAACAGGGCGGGCACTAGTGAGGAGTCTTTACTGGTGGGCTGGTGCACGCTTTGCACAAATTACTTGCTGTATAATTACACAACTATACATCTTCCAACTCAAAGGAGCTGTATAGCAGGAACTGTTGCAGAAAGGTAGGCTAATATGGTACGTACCAGGAAGGTTGTGGCAATGTGCTCGCTGAAGGTAGTAGTAACGTAACAAAAACGTAGTGGGATGTAGCAAATAGGTTGTGAAAAGGTGATGGAACGTGTTAAAAAGGCAGTACAAACGTTTTTGAAACGTGCAAATGGTTCCCAAAATGTTGTAGATAGGTTGTCAGTTATTAATCCCCGTCCACACTACCACTCACCACCGTCGGCGCTTGCCGTCGGTGCTTGCCGACGGGAAGCGCCGTTGCCAGGGTTGTGTCCACACGAACGGTTTTGTTCGGCGGTCAGTGCGCTTCCTGATTTCAAAGTGAGAGTCATGTTTTCTGCATATCGTGTATTCTCACTCGGAATTATGAAATAACCACAGGAGGTTTAGAAAAACTGACCCAACTATCATCTTCATGACACATTTCTGCATATCATAAGCAAGAAAAATATACGAAAACCTTTTTGTGTATTCTAAAAAATATAGCAAAAAGAAATAGTGTATAAACATTTTTTTCACTGTTTTGTCTTCAACTCGCTGCAATTTTCCGACCATTTCTCCCATTTAATTTTTGATCACATATTCGTAATCAGCTGACTTTCTTGGTTCTGATGGTATACGGTACATAGCAATGCAAAAATATCTAGATAGTGAAAACTGCCGATAACTTGAAGCATGTGTTTGGCGCTGACCCGTGAGTGACGGGCATGCCCGCCCAATATTAAACCTGCTGAATGTTGGCGGGCAGCGCCAACGGTTAAATTTTGCTCGTCGGCATCGTGTCCACACTGCCACTTTTGAGTGACGAACACTGTTCGACGGCAAGCGCCGACGGTGGTGAGTGGTAGTGTGGACGGGGCTTTACGTAGTGAAATACGTAGTTAGGACGCACCTGGGCGTCCACACAAATTCGTGTTAGCTCCGTATTTTTGCTACGTAAAAGTTACAAAACCGCTACCTTTATACTACGTACAAAATACGTAAGTGTGTTAGCTGGTCGAGGGAATAGATGGGGGGTGATGGGTAATGGGTGAGTGAATGGGTGTGTGGTGATGGATAATGGGTGAGTGAATGGGTGGGGGGTGGTGGGTAATGGGTGAGTGAATGGGTGGGGGATGATGGGTAATGCGTGAGTGAATGGGTTGGGGGTGATGTGAATAGGTTGGCGTTAATACATACATTTCTACATCCATGATTTCAGGAAAGCTAGAAGGGGCTATCTGGAGAGTCTGTGTTTGGTGGGCCTTTGGCCCACCAATAGCCCTCCGCAGGAGCTAGCCAAAAAGTCCGCCCGGAGGGCGGCTTTGCGGCTAGTATATATATATAATCTAATATACAGTCGAGCCGATTATTTAGGGTAAAACGTAAGAATTTAGGGTAAAATTGACTTGACTCTAGGGTAAGTTTAGCGGAGCTCATGGAAGGCCTGGGTCCCCCATCACTGAGGGGCCCCCTGCCTCTCATGCTCTCTCCTACGTGCTCTCCAAGAATTCTCCAAGAATTCTTTTACACTCTCAATCACACGACTGTCACTCCTCCACTCAGCACACAACCCCAGCAGGTACTCCATCTCCACTCTCCTGTCTCTCATCTCTCGCCATTCTTCCACTCCGACCTCTCCTACCCAGCAAACACACTACGTAAACCTTACGTTTTGAGAAGGTAGCGTTTTGGTAACGTTAGGAAAATTCGTAATATATATGTAAATCATACGTACACTCTTGAATTAGAGAGAACTGAAACTCGAGAAATGCCAGTGGTCGCTGGCAGTTTTAACTCAAAGGTTGGTCTACTGTGTTTTCCCTCCGCGACTAATATTTTTCATAAATCAATTTCGCAATGAATATTGATGCACCGCATCTGAATACTAAAAAAGAACGTTCTTCTGTTGTTCTAGTAAGTGTATGCATGACATGCATTACGATTGAACGTTCTAAGATAGCAATTTAATGCAAATTACTCGCCTCGAGTAACAGAGCTTAATATATTTTTTACATGTATATTGTGGCATGTAAAATTTGGGCGATGTTCACACTGTTTTCTAAGACAGTACTGCTGCGTCTGGCAAACGCTTGTCAAAATACAATAAGCAATGCCTTGGAAAAACGAAGAATAAAGAATGCCGAAATCGGCTTGTTGCTGCGACAATGTAGGTTATAATTGTGGAGGCGACACGCCGCGGCGGGGAGTGGTGGGCGGGCAGATTGTGGCGGGGAGATTGAATCAAAACATTGCCACTTCACGCGTCGACTCATTGCACTTCCAGGCTTTCTATCTGATTGATACACAATAATAACAGAAACATATGACTGCCTAGGTATAGATAACTTCTAAACATACGTTATTGACTATATAATATCATAGAGTAGCATTTACCTCGCCTCCTCAACTATAACCTACTTGGTTATTTGGTTATATACAATGTTTTACAGAATCAGGCTTCTATACAATATACATATAGAAGAAAATCGTTCTTAATATTATACTTTTGTGTTTTAAGTGCAGTGGAATAAGCCCATATTTTTCTTTCAAGTTGACCAACTTTTCACCAAATTGTGAGTTAAAACTGCCAGCGACCCCTGGCATTTCGGAGTTGCAGTTCTCTCTAATTGTGTATGTTGTATTTAGGTAGTGTTTGGTAACGTCGCTACGATACGTTTTTTCAACGTAATTAAGACGTTATAGTAATACGTGTTTCTTCTACTAATATATTACGTAGTGGTTTTACGTTTCAATTAGGTATTTATAACATCATGATGTAACGTGATATTAGAGAATTCAAAACGTTATATATACATAATGAATACGTGGATACATATGTTAAAAATACGTAAGTATTACGTTAATATGAATTGTGTATGTTGTATTTAGGTAGTGTTTGGTTACGTCGCTACAATACGTTTTTCAACGTAATGAAGACGTTACAGAAATACGTGTTTTTTCTACTAATATTAATAATATTGTTACGATTGTAGAACTGTAATCATATGTGTGTATGTGTGAATGTTTGGGTGGCGTGCGAGGCAATGTGTGTGTATGTGTGAATGTCTGGGTAGCGAGAGGCAGGAGTGAGAGAGGTCTGGCAGGGGCGCGCCGACGCGCGAAAAGGACAGAGGAACAGTCGTCGCCCGTCCATGGTAACGCTCGGATCTGTTCTCCCGCTCCTCTCGCCTATACGCCTGTGCCCTGGAATGCTTGAAGCGTGTGCTTGTTTGTGAAAATAAGTGTATACACTCCCCTCCTGTAACTGTGTGTGCCTTCTCAAGTACCATGTGGAAATAAATGGTTAAAGGAGACGCTCTTTTACTCGCCAGTGCTCTGAACGTTACCAGTAAGTAGTCCTCGGATCACCAGCCCCACACCGAACTCAAAGAACAGTGAACTGTCTTTGGTAAGTTACGGGGGGGGCGTAACAATATATTACGTAGTGGTTTTACGTTTCAATTACGTATTTATAACATCATGATGTAACGTGATATTAGAGGATTCAAAACGTAATATATACATAATGAATACGTGGATACATATGTCAGAGATACGTAAGTATTACGTTAATATGAATTGTCTATGTTGTATTTAGGTAGTGTTTGGTTACGTCGCTACAATACGTTTTTCAACGTAATTAAGACGTTACAGAAATACGTGTTTCTTCTACTAATATAGTACGTAGTGGTTTTACGTTTCAATTACGTACTTATAACATCATGATGTAACGTGATATTAGAGGATTCAAAACGTTATATATACATAATGAATACGTGGATACATATGTTAAAGATACGTAAGTATAACGTTTTTAGCACGTTTATAGCACCTTTAATTTTTTTTTTTATTTACGATTTTGTGACGGAAATACATATGGTTTACATTTAAAATACGATTGCTTAGATGAAGAAATTTAATTTGAAGTAAATAGTAAATTCCAGGCAGGGCCCCAAGGTTATTATGCATGCACTGTTTCTTATTATAGTCTATGTAGACTATGTTTTCTATTAGGTTCATATTAGAGAAAATGTTAATTAATACGGTATACAATTATAAGTTCTAGTATATCAAATTGTATTATTTGTTATGCTTATTATATAATCAAATGTAATGATTTCAAACTTTTAAACGGTAAACTTAAAATATATTCAAAACTATAATCAATAAAAAAGTCACATACATGATATTATGGGATATTGGGACTACTTAGATTTTTTATTTTGTATGATTCAAATATATCTGAAGGAGTATATATTTTCACATTGGCACGAGGATCATTAAGTAAAAGCTAACCTACTGTGGCAAGACATAATAATCAACTCATAAACAGGGTGGGCACTAGCTTACTGCCCTTAGTCACATAACCACATCCTTTACCTTTCTTTTAATGCACATGCATAGGTTGTGAGAAGGTGATGGTACGTGATAAGAAGGTAGTACAGAGGTTGTAGTTACGTGCAAATGGTTGTGGCAATGTGCTTGCTGAAGGTAGTAGTAACGTAGCAAAAACGTAATGGGATGTAGCAAATAGGTTGTGAGAAGGTGATGGTACGTGATCAGAAGGTAGTACAAAGGTTGTAGTTACGTGCAAATGTGCTTGCTGAAGGTAGTAGTAACGTAGCAAAAACGTAATGGGATGTAGCAAATAGGTTGTGAGAAGGTGATGGTACGTGATCAGAAGGTAGTACAAAGGTTGTAGTTACGTGCAAATGGTTCGCTAAATGTTGTATAAAGGTTGTCCGTTACGTAGTGAAATACGTAGTTAGGACGTACCTGGGCGTCCACACAAATTCGTACTAGTTACGTATTTTTGCTACGTAAAAGTTACAAAACCGCTACTTTTATATTACGTAAAAAATACGTAACTGTGTTAGCTGGGATACCACTACCTCCAACATTTTTGTTCTAGCATACTCATACCGTTCACATTCCAGCATCAAGTGCTCCACGGTTTCATCCACTCCTGTCACACACATCACACACACCTTGCTGCCATCATTCTTCCATCTGTACATACGACTATTTACCTCCAGCGACTTTGTCCTGGCTCTGAAGAGTAGGTCCCCTCCATAGCAACCATCATAGAACCTTTCATACCGTGGCTGGTCCTTTCTCCTGTACCATTCCAGTGTTGATTTCTCACTCATTCCCCTCAGCCATTCTTCTTTCCTTTTCTCTTTCACTCTCCTATTTATTTCCTTTTTGCATACAGCCATACTCCCATGTCTCATCACTCCTGTCACAAACATTCCCAGTTCACCTGTCCATCTTTCCACTTTTACTGAGTCTTTCATCCACTTCCCATACATATTCCAGTCCCAAACCTTGCTTGCCCATTTGCTGTCATCCATTCGTTGCATTCATCCATCCATCGGATGGAAGATATGTGTCAAGTTCGACCCCGAGCTTGACAGACGACCTACAAAGCGATAATAAGCAGAAAAGGTCACAAGAAGAAGAAGAAGAGGTACAGATTCTCGAGGCTGCATTCCACCTCGCCACTCTGCCGCCAGAGGACCTCCGTGCGGCGCCTGTGTTGTTGCTGGTCTATATTAAGGTTTGTGCCGCAACACCACTTATTTATGGGTGTTTTCTCGCTTCATATGTATTGTTGAAGGACATAGGCCTTCATAATCACATAAAAGCAGGGTAGGTGTGGTGGGATATCCGCGAACAGAACATTAGAAACTGATATGTTGTCATGTGGTATGTTTTCCTGTTGTGTTTTTGTTTTTCTCTGGTTTGTTTTCTCATGGTATGATTTTATGTTGTCCGTTTGTGCATGGTTGGCTCCCTAGTTTAGGATAATAACTCATAGCAAACAATGGGTGGTAAGGTTTATGGGTAAATATGCAGTTTCAACCAATACTCTCCTGACAGTTGGGGAGCTGCACCCCCCAGACCCACCTTGTGTTATTTTTCATTTCCTACGGCTATTTTAGGTGTTAGAAATACTCCTTATGATAAGAACTAATCGTTCAGGATACTTAAAACAAACCAATCGTGTATTATTGGTTGTAGCTGCACTTATGCCAGTTTATGGAACTGTCGCCGATGGAAATTCTCGCCGAAACACCAACCGATAACTCTGGCTGACGCGGAAATTTTTGGTGACAGTTCCACTTGGAATAGATGAAAAGGAAGAATACAGGGTATTTCGGTATTATATTACACTAGGACCAAAAGAGTATATGGATCCGGTAATCTCGGAGCTGTGATATTGAGTTCTCACTTTACATCTTTGCAATGTATGTATTAATAAATATTGTAATAAATCTAACTTTTGGATAAATATAATAGTTTAATACACTTCACTCCATTGACAATCATAGCTAAGATTTTATTTTATAGCTATAGATTCGAGAATTATATAGAAATAATCAGGATAGAAAGTGTTATAAAGAGTATTTTCTGTGCCCTGAGTTTTACATGTTCATGCTCCTTCAGTATTGCAAGACAATGCCACGCCTAACGCTGCCTTGCCTTTTCAGATGCCGAGTATCAAGCTGCAGAGCAGTGATGGCGACACCTTTGAGGTGGACGTGGAGATCGCCAAACAGAGTGTCACCATCAAGACCATGTTGGAAGATCTTGGTGAGGGCCAAAGGATTGAGGATTCTTGTATTATTGGTTGTTAGTAGTAGCTTGAAACTCAGTATTTTTTCTTTCATGCTGTAGGCTCAGTTTCAGACTGGAAGGTTAGATGTATTGTTTCCTCATGAGTAGGGAAGATTTAGCATTTAGCCAAAAGAAAATGTAAATAAATATCAGGCACGTTAGGAATCTAAAAAAAGTGTCTTACAGTCGCTACTTTATTAGACCCAACTTTCCTTACCTTAAGAGCAACAGTAACTGCAAAACATGCGGAATAGGGAAAAAAACATTTAAATATTTAATTTCTTCTAGTACTACACCTTTTCAGTTTCAGGTGAGGTTCAGTTATTTTAATTTGAAGTTCAGTTGTTTTAATATAAACTTCTGTTGTTTTAATCAAAACTTCTGTTGTTTTAATTTAAACTTCTGTTGTTTTAATTTAAACTTCTGTTGTTTTAATTTAAACTTCTGTTGTTTTAATTTAAACTTCTGTTGTTTTAATTTGAGATTCACTTGTCTTAATTTAAACTAAAGTAGTTTTAATTTGAGATTCACTTGTTTTAATTTGAGATTCACTTGTTTTAATTTGAAGTTCAGTTGTTTTAATTTGAGAGTGAAAAGGTGTCGTGTGGCCACCCCATTTTGAAGTAGTGAACAATAACACATCTGATTTCGGTTCATGGTAAAGAATCATAAGGTGAAAATGGAAGTTTACATGAAGATAAAACAAATAAATTATAATTAGTAGGTCATAAATGAAGTAGTGAACAATTACTATATGTATATGTATATATATTATGTAATAGATGTAAATAAATAAATAATAATAACAATTACTCATCTTCAACAACAACAACAAACCTGGTCCACCATTGCTGGCCTTGGAAGTCAACAGGCCCGCGATTGAGCTCTCCTGTTTCTGGGAAGTTTTGAGGTATCTGGCGTCCTGCCATCGTAAAGCCTTGACAGCGATCAAAACATATTTTGACAGTAAGACCCAGTCGTCAGTTTAGTGCCATCGGGGGGTGTGAGGGTTTTGGGCTTTGTTGCAATTTTGCCATTGACAATCCACCCACCTGGCCAAACCCCTCCTGTTCGTGGTTCCCGAGTCTGCGCATGCGCAGTACGAGGATTGTGACGTTTTGGCATCGTCATGAGTACGTTACTCCGCCCCCACTGGTGCTGGTTGCCAACGCTCTGAGCGCACCCATATTGCTGAGGCGATATGGCCTACTCCGGTCCTGGTGCCCTCGCTGATGTTGAGGCCGCTCTGGCACTCACCGATGTTGACGCCATGTCTGAGGAAAACTGGCCCCCACCGGCCCTCCACACACACCAGGGATCCACCTCCGCTACAGCTGCAGCCACTCCCGGGCTACCCCATCCCTACCCTGTCACCCCGGCCTCCACCTCCACCAAGCGCCCCATTGACCATGCTTCGGACACTAGCGGTGAACCTTCGTCTCCCGCTGCAAAGACCTCCAGGCACAACGCGACTTCTTTCCACCCCACGGTTGCTGACTACTCCCGCCCTCGCCTCCATCCTCCGAGGACACCTTCCCAGCCTGCACATGTCCCTCCAGCCTTTGCCCCAAGGACTGAATATATCAAGCTGCTCTTCAGAGAGAACCCGACTATTGATATGAAGCTTTGGTGGCTTTCTGTCTCCTTGTGATTGTCTGCTTGAGTCAATATGCCCCCATTTTGGTGGGTTTGATGTCCATCTCTGTACGTCTGTCGGCGTGTCCTGCGTGTCACGTAACATTTGTAGTTTCTCCGTTTTCATGTATTGGGTCTGCCGCTCAAATTGATATAAACAAACAAAACAACAAACCTTCATCCTTGTCGTCTTTACCTTTCATTCAGGCATGGATGAGGACGAGGAGGAGGTTGTCCCTCTGCCCAACGTGAATGCCGCCATCCTGAAGAAGGTGATCCAGTGGTGCACCTACCATAAGGACGACCCACCTCTCCCTGATGATGACGACAATAAGGAGAAACGCACGGATGACATCTCCTCCTGGGATGCTGACTTCCTAAAGGTATTCATGCTGCTCTTCTTCTTTCTGTTTAACGTCAGTTTTTCCCATCCGTTCAGTTCAGTTGTTGGTCGGGAGTCAGGCCTTTTTCAACGGCACTCCCTGACATGTTTCTTCTTGCTGTCTGGGTCTTTAATTAGTTGTCTTATTCTTATTCTTATTCTATACTCTTATTCTATCTTATTAGTTTCTTTCTTTTTCTTTCTTCTTATTTTCTCTGGTCATCCAAAAACTGTTGATTGTTCTTTTTGCTTCTTCCACATTCCCCTCTCCAAACAAATACTCCCCCACTATATCCTCTTCCTCCTCTAGGTAAGGTTGTTGTAGCTTCACACTTTTCTTTCTTTCATTACTGTAGTATTTTCATTATATTTTATGAGGTTAGAAGGCCGATGATACGCTTCCAACTATCTATCCGTTGCCTCAAGTTCTTCAATGCCCAATGCTGCCAGATCCTCTTCAATACACTGCCTCCATGTCTTCCTTGGCCTGCCCGGTGGACGGTGACCTGGAACTTCCACTCTAACAGCTCTCCCCAATGCCTCACCACCTGCTCTCCTCTTCACGTGCCCAAACCACCTCAATCACCTTACTCTTAGCACTGTACTCAGCTCCTTTAATCCACATTTTCTTGCCACCTCTTCACTGATGCTGCTCTGATCATTTCTTATCCAGTAATGCATTTCCATCATGGTTGAGAATCTATCATATCCACTTCTGTACTGCTCATTCATATTGCAAAAGGTTGAATGTTCGAATTTATGAAAACAGCTTTGAGTTTGGAGCAAGACTGCCTTTGAAATTATATGTACTTGAGAAAGACATACATTTTGATTGAGAAGACCAGAAAGCAAGCCTTCTCATCAGTAGCAAAGGCATTCAAGTGGCATGAATGTTTTTGTTATTTTATTTTACATATTTTAGTTGCGATTATGTGATTTTAAACCCAATGTAAATATGCAATAGTGCTCAGTAATTGACGAAACATGAGTAGCCAAGTGGAAGAGTGACACGTCATCCACATGTTTGTTTGTCTGTTATTGTGTTGATAGAATCTGGAAGTCACTCTGTTTCATCTGGTCAATGTTCCGGAGTCAGATTTTTGCTAGAATACTCCTCTGAGATTAAAAACATTCCGGCATTAACCCCTTGAGTCCCAGAACGTTATTTCCATTGTAATTTGGGTACCATTAGACAATTTTAATTAATATAATAATAATAATTTTATTCTCGCCCGGAGGCATACATACAAAAAACAAAGCGATAAGAACAGGTCAAGGAGTAAACTTAAGTACTAGAGCAAAAATAAAAACAAGAACAAAGTACAGGCACATTAGGGGACATACTATAGTATCAAAGTACATAGAAAAGCATACATGGACACCTGTGCTACCCCACATTCTGCACAAACAGCAGACCCAACCACGGCTGTTGTATAGGTCCACATACATAGGCCGAGCAATGCTTTATAGATATGACCAGTTATGACCTGTTTAGTGTCTTGTTCACTAGCTAATTTGGTATATTACGTTACTTTTCGTAATTTTATGGCTTACAACACACGATTTGATATGGCAAAGGAAAGATCTGGGCACGAAAGGGTTAAGGTGTGGGAGGATTGTATTGTTTAGCTTAGAGGAAAAATAACAAACTCCACCAAGGCTGAAGGAGGACTAGTTGCGTGCACAAACACTTCTTGGTCATGAACGAAATACATTACAAACAGTTTTAGTGACCACTGGTGATTCTTGCAGTGATGAGGGATGAGGCTTCTTGAAGGAAACTAGGGTATCTTCCTTAGGGTCTATTCTAGGTTACAGCGAGGGTACAGAGGGCCACCGACGGGAGCTCGGTGTTAGCGGCCGGCCAGGATGCGTGCGATTGTGCGACTGGGGGTAAAATGATACCTCGCAGGGTGGTACAGTGTTGCTACATAACATGTGAACATATGAATGAGCATAAGGTATAATTATTAGGCATGGGAAATATATGTGAATGGCATGTGTGACTGTCTGTTGTAATATTCACATATCCACAACCACTCACCATCCTCAGAGAAATAAACTTAACTCTCCCGTTCCTCTTTTCCTTGAGGAAGAGAGGGAGGATCATGACCATTAAATGTATATATAAAACATATCATTAACCAGTGTGGACATTCTTTTCTGCTATTGACTATTGTGCAAAAGGGTTTCCCTTATTAAGAACATAAGAAAATATGGAAGCTACAAGAGGTTGCAGAGGGCCACCGACGTGATAGTTCCTGTCACTTACTACTACCTGCATCCACCTTGCATCCTCAACCATGAAATTGTCTAACCTTTTAAATCTCCCTATTGACTGCACTAACTACCTGATGACTGAGTCCATTCTAATCATTTACCACCCTATTTGTGAGCCAGTTTCTCCCAATTTCTTTTTTAAATTTACGCTTTACGTTAATTACAAACTTTTAAGGTTTTATGTATCGTTGTTGTGCAGGTGGACCAGGGCACTCTGTTTGAACTCATCTTGGCTGCTAACTACCTGGACATCAAAGGCCTTCTGGACGTGACTTGTAAAACTGTGGCTAACATGATTAAGGGCAAGACACCTGATGAGATTCGCAAGACTTTCAATATCAAGAATGACTTCACGCCTTCAGAAGAGGAACAGGTACGCAAAGAAAATGAATGGTGTGAAGAAAAGTAAGTGAAACGTTGTGTAATCTTCGACTAGTTTTTTTGTTCATTTTATTGGGAGTAACTGAAGCTTATTTATGTGATCTGTACGCTAGAAAGCAATCATGTTTTGCTGGCTTGTATGTTTTAAGTATGGTAATAGCAGAGACCTCCATTTTATGCTGTGATTAGATTTTGTTCATTAGAGACGATAGTAAAGAAGGATTTATAAAGATCATCCATGGATATGAATTATGTTTTTAAACTTTTTGTACATTTATAGTCTTTTGATTTGTGATTAGGCACACTATTTAGTTTATTGAAGCCTGATAGTGATGCATATTAAATGATTACGTACGTTATAAAACATGGGGCGAGCATTGCCATATGCTTTCAGACTTAAAGTAATCATCCAGACCCATATTTTCTTTGCATAAGTAAGTTGAATATTCATTCAAAACACCTAACCCACAAAAAAAAAAAAAAATCCATGCCTTATTTCCGCATTAACGTAACTTTTGTGAAAAGCGCGGGGGAAAAATCAGCCCCGTTCCAGCTGCCACACGAAACTTGCTGATGACGTCACGGGAGTACGACAATCTGCATCACACAACCTGCCTTCCCCCGACGCACAAACCTCCACACACTCCTCGTGGCCATATCGGTCGGAAACGGGTGCTAAGCTCTGGAAAGGCACAGCTTTCTTGCTGCACCCATAAAGGATGCAAGTATATGCCATATCGCAAAAGAAATATATCAGAAACACCCAAAATTCTTCTAGTACTATATATATTTCTGTATTCACATGCTTCTGGATTACCGCGGGGGGGGGGGGGGGGGGGCTGCCTTGGGTGACGTCACCGAGCCGTGGTGCGTTGTCTGCTAGTGTGCAGGAGCGTTTTGGAAGCGCGGGGAATTTGCAGATTTTGATTGCGGATTATTTAAAAACGGGTGACTGGATGCAAAAAGTGACAACATATTGTTGATATATTTGATAATGGTTATATTTTGACTGCATTAAATCAGGAATGATGAAATGGTCTGGACGATTACTTTAAAAGCTTCGATAAGACGTGAATTTTGTCTGGAGCAATGCCTTGGTTTTGACAGGATAAAGAAAATAACAGTACGTATTGCTGAATTTTGTAACCTGTCAATAACTACAGTTGCCTCTGGCATACACTGTCATCAATGGCATCAACATCAGGGTGCACTAAGCAAAACTACAATCACCAGAAAATTTATCAAAAAGCAATGGTCATCTTATAAGCTAGGCATAAAGGTATAAAGCATCCCACAATGTTCACCAGTGTTTATTTATCCCTAAAAGGCTTATTTTTTAAGAACATCCTTCTGGTATATGACCATCAAAAGTATAGCAAGTAAAAATATATCACAGCATGATGTTCTTAAGACTGGCTGGTAAACATTCATTGACAATTGGAAGCAATATATGTACAGTAGTTAGAAATTAAAAAGACAATATATCTCAGGCATAGTTCAGATAATAGCTGAAATGTTGAAATATAGATGTTTATGCAACTGAATTTAATGCATATAATGTTATAATTTGAAAAAGTACTAGACAGAGATAAGTTTTGTCAGGATCAGAAGCAGAGACAAGAATGCATGTGGTGATTGTAGAGGAGTAAGCATGGTATGAAGTCATAGTTAGAAATACAGAAAAAAGTCATTAGGAAGGAGCAGAGTGTATACCAAATACAAAATCCAGGATTGGTTGCAAAAGATTAGGGAAAGTGACTGTTTCACCGGTGTGTCTGGAGGGCAAAACTTGAAACACGTGTTGGGATTTAATGACAATGTATGGAAAGCTATGAATTACAGCTATAGAAATATAGATCCTGCTGCCATAAAGTCATGGGTATACAGACATGAGAATGTATCTATGACTTAGTACACAAATATTCCATATTATTTCGTGCAGAATTTTTCAGATTAGTTACCGTAGATAACAGTGAAGTCGCCACCTGCAGTGATGTCGCCAGGCGCCAAATATTATGAATTATAGCATCACTACTGATTTTTATGTGCCACTGAAGATGATACACAGTAGTTTATGTCATGACTGTATAATCTACCCTGTTTCAGCATTGTTTTATGCTTTGTATCTGCATATATAACTGTTGCGCATTTTGCTTCTCAAGTTTTTCTTGGCGCGACGACAGACAGTAGCTGATCACCTTTCGGGCGGCAGGACACAGACTTGCCAGATCTTTTAAACTTGAATAGAATTTGTTTTCACGTTGGCAGAGGACTTTTTATATATCCAAGCATCTTCCGCAGCTAATATATATACAGACTTGTTGTACTTTACCTCTAATTTCCCTGAATTCCCCAGAGTGGCAACTCAACTGTTGGGTTAAAATACTAGCTGGCGACTTTACTGTAGTAGGTATAGCAAGGTCGCCACTCGGTTTTATTTTTGTAATTTGTTCATTTATAGCCCTAATATGACGCAGATGAAGACACAAAATGACACAGACTTTCCAGATAGTCCCTTCTAACTTTCCTGAAATCATGGATGTACAAATGTAAGTATTAACGCCACCACACGTCTGTAAATAACAAAGAAATGTTGAACTGGCGACTTCACTGTTATCTACGGTAGCTGATAACTTTAATCCACGAGAATGGCTACTGTAGGTCTCCTGAACAAACATTCACATATTTATATTTGCATATATAATTTTTTTTTTTATTTGTCAGCCATGCAGATGTGAAAGGCCTTCACTCGCAGTTTTTATTGTATTCCATTTTATTTGCTTTAGTATAAAAATTTACATTGTTTGCTAAGTTTGAAATAGATTATCAAGAATGATTTTGTATCCTTGTCTTAATTCTATAAAGACACTTCAGTTATTCCAGATTTTCTTCACTAGTGACCATTATGATACCATTAAGTAGATCTGATATTTGTGAAATAAACAAAATCTCGTTACAAAGTTCTGGTCTCTCACCGCTGATGATGTCAAAATGATTAATGGGTAAGGTAAAATATGCACACATACTCCATTAAGGTAAAACTATGCAAGAATGTTGTTCATACATTTGATTTAACCTTGATAGATGGTAAAGAATTCTCTCTCTCTCTCTTTTAGCATATAGGAAATAAGGTGGATTTGTGTGTTGACTAATGCTTATATCTGCGAATTGACTGGCTGTCCCATTAATTACTCATAATGGGTTTTATTATTTTTCTTTCTTCGTACAAATGACCTTCCAAAACACGTGGGTTGGCACTTAACACCAAGATTTTTCACAAATATTTAAGTCAGATTGTATACCTAAACTTTAACACATCCTACTAATACTACATGCTACACTAATACTCAATACACCATGGGACATACAGTATATATTTAATGCAAAATTGTGGAATTTACAATTTAAAACATTTACTCACATACACACTCCTCTCACTTAGTCACCCTCTGTATTTTGTTGATTTCATATATTTATCGTAACCTATTATTTTCACTGCCATGATGGTGTAAAAACATGACTACACAGAGGTCTAGGCCACTCTATGGTGCTGTCAGCCAGGGTAGCATATAGTGCCCCGTGACACCAGGCTTACAATTCTCATTTTATTGCAGATAATTTGGAATCAGATGTTGAAGGGTTAGTATGAGGGAGGAGGTATCAGTGGACGGGGAGTATTTTATATATTGTTACGAAAATCCCACTTCTATACAGCATTGTTACGAAAGCTCTTTCTCGTGCTTCTTTTAAACTATTGTTACGCAAGCCTGAACCCTGCTGTTCTGAACTCTTGCCTTCACCACACTTGACTTCAGGCAACACTTACTTCACTTCAGAGCCACTATTTCTTCACTAAATGGCGTAGGCTCCATATTTCCTGCGTGTCATAGGGGGGACTAAATGGGACGAGGGTGCATGGGTTAGGAGCCCGTCCCCTTATAGTGCTAAATTCTACGAAACGCTGAGCAGAAGGGTATACTTGTGAAAGCCCGGTGCAGAGATGTACTGATTCTAACTGCTCTGTGTTTGTGCCATCCCACATGTTAGGGAAAGGCATGTTCAAGAAGGCTCTATATATGAAAGAAAGAAATATTTTTGACATAAATAAGTACCCATATGCTTGTGTGCCGGTATACTGATACATACTGTACATCAACATGGCCTTACTCACGCATACACACATGCTCATATTTTATGGGCTTGTCTCCATTCACATTGTAACCCCTGTTCTACCAGCAGAAGAATAGGTATGGGATGTAAAGCAAGGAGTTGTGACTTCAAAATCCCAGCAGGAGCAGAGGCTTCACTACTGTATAAGTGTGTGTGTGTGTGTGTGTTCATTTTACCTGTATACAGTAGTTGTATTTACCTAGTTGTGATATATGTAATATTAAGATATACTCGTGAGGTCCCGTCTCCATATATCATTGAGTCAATTTCAATTTTAACCTCGTGAATACTCTTGGTATTTGCTTGATCATTGTCCAGGTTATTTCACAAATCAATACAAATATTGATAAAGAAAACTATTTCTTAACATCCTTCAAAGATTTTGTCCTTTTTCAGTTTCTTTGTGTCCCTTCGTGATTCCCAGGTCTCGTAACATTATGTCTTCTTTGTCAATTTTTTCCACTCCCATCCAAGCTCTTAACACTGCTATCAAGTCTCCTCTTCTTCCAATGATGGCAAACCCAACTTCTTAAATACCAGATCAAACAGCCTGGAAACAATTTTTGTGGTCGCTCTTTTTATGTGAACAATTTTGTGGTTGCTCTTTTTATGTGAGCAATTTTGTGGTTGCTCTTTTTATGTGAACAATTTTGTGGTTGCTCTTTTTATGTGAACAATTTTGTGGTTGCTCTTTTTATGTGAACAATTTTGTGGTTGCTCTTTTTATGTGAACAATTTTGTGGTTGCTCTTTTTATGTGAACAATTTTGTGGTTGCTCTTTTTATGTGAGCAATTTTGTGGTTGCTCTTTTTATGTGAACAATTTTGTGGTTGCTCTTTTTATGTGAGCAATTTTGTGGTTGCTCTTTTTATGTGAACAATTTTGTGGTTGCCCTTTTTATGTGAACAATTTTGTGGTTGCCCTTTTTATGTGAACAATTTTGTGGTTGCTCTTTGTATTCTCTTGATTTCTTTATATCTTTTTTCTTGTATGGAGACAAGACAGGAACTACCACGTGTAGGCCTCACAGCCTCTTGTAGCTTCCTTATTTTCTTATGTTCTTATGAGACCATACCTAGAAGGCATAGTCTAATACACTAGCGTAGACCATAGACCATCAACTTTCTTAGTATGTTCTTACCCATATGAACAAAAAGTGTTCCAATGTTCGTCAGCTTATATGTTGCAACATAAAATGCTTGTCTGGTGATAAGTTGTCTTGAATTATTAATCCAGGGTCCTTCACTTCACTACAGTTGGTAATTATCTTACTTCCCTTTTGTATTCCTTTTTGTTTTTACTCATTCCAAACTCTAATATTTGACACTTTTATGCATTACATTCCATTTGCCACTTCTGACTCATTTACAAACTTCATCCAAATCTTCCTGCAGCAGCTTGCAATCCTCCAACTTTTCCACTATCTTCATGATTTTAACATCATCCACAAATATGCTCACATAACTTTTAAACCATTCATCGTGTCATCAATGTAGTGTTTACTCTGGAACATATATAAGTAACAACACCCAGAGGCATAGATAGGGCTCTGGGCTCTCTATCTACGGCTCTGCCAACACCGAGCCTTGTGGAACCTCATTTATCACACCTTTTCCATCCAGACTCACAATCTTTTATCAGTTCTCATCTGTCTCCGGTTCAGGAAGTCCATCCATTTCAAGACATTCACATCTTGTCGTCCTTCATACTCTAATTTCCACAAAAAAGTCTATCAGGCACTTTGTCAGAAGCTTTTTTCAATTATAAAGTAGGTGCAGATTTGCAACACATGAACTCCCAGCTCTGAAGCCTTATTGACGGTAACAATTCTCATTTTATTCCAGATCATTTGGAATCAGATATTGAAGGACGTATGAGGGAGGAGGTATCAGTGGACAGGGAGTATTTTATCTATTATTCTTTTTTAAATGTTACAGGCCATGCTATATCATATCATATCATATCATATCATGGATCAAAGACTACTGTATACTGGACTTGTTACTGGCACTCCGCATCAACTCGCCCATGACCAGTGGAGGCTGATCGGCAAGGTAAAAAGGTGTTCTATGAATACAGTAGACTATGGTTTATCAGTATATATGATAAACTGTTATCTTCGTAAATGTTTGTTCTATAATATTATCAAATAAAAAACAGTAAAGCACACTAAAAATGTCATTATGAAACTGAAGAAATATGCATGAACTTAATATTCACTTAAACTCTTCGCTATTTTATATTTTGCGAGACAACTTATAAAATGGAGCATATTAATAGAAGCGGAATTTAATTAGCTTTCCATTGATATATGCCGTTTTCTGATAAATTAATTAGCACCATGCATAAATTAGCGTTAACTTAATAAATAACATCATCAATTGGGTAATTTTCCCGATTGATGAGGTTATTTATTGAGTTAACGCTAAAGGCCTCTTCCATTTGTGCCCAAGTTGCATGAACCAGTTCTTTCAGTTCTGGGTTCAGGGTTGGGTTCGCGTGTCACAAATGGAACGCAGAAACCCCGTTTTTTGTTTACAAACATACTCAGCTGGCGAGGCAATTTAAAGAGAGAGAGAGAGATCGAGAGATATACTCAGCTAGCTGCTATGTGAAGGGATCATATCAAGTTTCAGATCGCGGGAACGCATGGACTCCACCAGGGCCTCTTGTATATGCCGTCTGACATCCTCTCCGACTTGTGCATGCGGAAAACCCTTCACGATAAGAGATATAGGGCCCAAGGCGACCATTGTTTGTTATGAACTGAAAACTCTACCCAAGCTACCCACCAATGAATGTGAGTAGAGAAAGTTCACGGGTTTTGCTGAGTCACTACGCGCTTTGCCTCGGACCCAGGTTTTTGTGCGCAAATGGAACGCCTGAACTCTTAGGTTCCGTGAACTGGTTCTTGAAATGTCGCAAATGGAAGAGGCCTTAATTTATGCATGGTGCTAATTCATTTATCAGAAACCTAAATATATCGATGGAAAGCTAATTAAATTCCGCTTCTATTGATATGCTCCATGTTAAAAGTTGTCTCGTACAATACTAAATGGCGAAGAGTTTAAATGAATATTAAGTTCATGCATATTTCATCAGTCTCATAATGGCATTTCTTGAGTGTGATTTACTGTTTTTATTTGATAATAATATAGAACAAACATTTACGAAGATAGCAGTATAGGCGTATTTTGTAGTGTCCTTCTGGAGTAAAATTATACTTATTTAAGCTCCGCCCCTGCTTGCCATCACAAAATACGATTGTAGCGCTGCCAAAGCTCTTTCTTGATGTTGCCGAGAGTAAAAGTGTCGTACACTTCATTACCTCTTGCAGAGGCTCAAGGAATATCGTTAAGGTTGACATTATTGAAGGCACAGCAAAGAGTAGTAGCGTGATTGTCTGTATTACACATCGATATCTAATTGTTTTGAGCTCTTAGAATGGCCTAGCATTGTTTTCTAACTCTATAGATGGACTTGATATTAAACTGAAATGTTTAGGGCGCTATGAAACTGTTATTTGAATATCTATTTGCTACACAGCCATTTCACGATGTGCGTCGAGGATGTTTAATGCTTTCATGGACCTGTACGTATGTAGGCTACGTGTACCTACATCTACGTTTCACGAATTATTCTTTGCCTAAACCTAGATGAATGCTGGTTGTGATTCATCCTCCAGTGCATCTCCCCCGTTTAACATCCATGGGCGGGTGTGTGGTGGGCGGGTGTGTGATGGACGTGTGGTGGGCGGATGTATGATGGGCGTGTGGTGGGTGGGTGTGTGGTGGGCGGATGGGTGATGGGCGTGTGGTGGGCGGATGTGTGGTGGGTGGGTGTGTGGTGGGCGGATGGGTGATGGGCGTGTGGTGGGTGGGTGTGTGGTGGGCGGGTGGGTGCCTGGGTGGTGGTGGGTGTGTGGTGGCCCGTGGGTAGAGAGAGACCTCATTACCGTGTTGGCGCTGAATCAGACTGATGAAATGTTCGTATTCGTGCCCTGCGATAGGTTCTCTAAAAGGCTTTCTTTTTGTGTGATATAACATATATACCAAATTTATACATTTCTATTGCAAATGTAATATCACTCATGAATATATTTAAGTATTTGACTATACTATAGCAATAATACACCAGTTTTGGTGCTAAGCCAGCAAGCATCAACGAAGATTCGGACACATTGAAAAATTCGAGGGATTGGGAAATTTGTTCCCTGACGTCGCTGGAGAATTTTAATATTTGTGACTTCTTACCTGTTAAGAGTCACCTACTCTACTCCTTACTACTCCTTACCTACTATTAATTAAATACAGTATCCTTTGCATGTCGTGCGCATGTACTGAATGTTGAATTGGATGAGAATTAAAGGAAAAGAGAAACATTTACGGGAGGAATTCTGATAAGATTTTCTCATGCGCGCGATCTGATTGGCCAGGCTCTTGAAACCACCACCCACCCCCACCACTGTATAATTTTACAGGAAAAGAGTAAATTCCGCTGCCGGGAACGAATCTGATCAGTTTTCTATGCACGCAAAAGAGTAAAATATAAGTGGGCGGAGCTTAAATAAGTAAAATTTTACTTCCATGGGCATGGACAAAATACGCCTTATATCATTTAAGGCGTATTTTGTCCATGCCCTTGGAAGTAAAATTTTACTTATTTAAGCTCCGCCCACTTATATTTTACTCTTTTGCGTGCATAGAAAACTGAGCAGATACACTTCGGCAGCGATATTTTACTCTTTTCCTGAAAAAATTATACAGTCGTGGGGTGTGGTGGTGGTTTCAAGAGCCTGGCCAATCAGATCGCGCGCATGAGAAAATCTTATCAAAACTCCTCCCGTAAATGTTTCTCTTTTCCTTTAATTCTCATCCAATTCAACATTCATTACATGCGCACGACATGCAAAGGATACTGTATTTAATTAATAGTAGGTAAGGAGTAGTAAGGAGTAGAGTAGGTGACTCTTAACAGGTAAGAAGTCACAAATATTAAAATTCTCCAGCGACGTCTGGGAACAAATTTCCCAATCCCTCGAATTTTTCAATGTGTCCGAATCTTCGTTGATGCTTGCTGGCTTAGCACCAAAACTGGTGTATTATTGCTATAGTATAGTCAAATACTTAAATATATTCATGAGTGATATTACATTTGCAATAGAAATGTATAAATTTGGTATATATGTTATATCACACAAAAAGAAAGCCTTTTAGAGAATCTATCGCAGGGCACGAATACGAACATTTCATCAGTCTGATTCATCTCCAACACGCGTAGGAAGGGTCTCTGTGTGTAACCCACGGGCCACCACACACCCACCACCACCCAGGCACCCACCCCCCACCACCACCCGCCCACCCACCACACGCCCATCACCCATCCGCCTACCACCGCCCACCACACACACACCCACCACACGCCCATCACCCATCCACCCACCACACATCCGCCCCACCACACACCCACCCACCACACGCCCATCACCCATCCGCCCACCACACACCCACCCACCACACGCCCATCATACATCCGCCCACCACACACCCACCCACCACACGCCCATCACACATCCGCCCACCACACACCCCCCCACCACCCATCCGCCCACCACAACATCCCCCACCACACGCCCATCATACATCCGCCCACCACACACCCACCACCACACCGTTCATCACACACCCGCCCACCACACACCCGCCCATGGATGTTAAACGGGGGAGATGCACTGGAGGATGAATCACAACCAGCATTCATCTAGGTTTAGGCAAAGAATAATTCGTGAAACGTAGATGTAGGTACACGTAGCCTACATACGTACAGGTCCATGAAAGCATTAAACATCCTCGACGCACATCGTGAAATGGCTGTGTAGCAAATAGATATTCAAATAACAGTTTCATAGCGCCCTAAACATTTCAGTTTAATATCAAGTCCATCTATAGAGTTAGAAAACAATGCTAGGCCATTCTAAGAGCTCAAAACAATTAGATATCGATGTGTAATACAGACAATCACGCTACTACTCTTTGCTGTGCCTTCAATAATGTCAACCTTAACGATATTCCTTGAGCCTCTGTAAGAGGTAATGAAGTGTACGACACTTTTACTCTCGGCAACATCAAGAAAGAGCTTTGGCAGCGCTACAATCGTATTTTGTGATGGCAAGCAGGGGCGGAGCTTAAATAAGTATAATTTTACTCCAGAAGGACACTACAAAATACGCCTTTATACTGATAAACCATAGGAAGGGAAATGGGAGTGAGGATCGAAAATGTCAGGAATCGCGGCATTGGCCTCTACTGTACTGGAAAAGCCCTACCGGTAACTGAGTAGCAAGCCCAGTATACAGTAGTCTTTGCATGGATATATTTATGATGTAGGCGTATGTGGGTGTGGGAAATAGTCAAAATTTCCGCCGTGAATATGTGAAGGATGGAGTAAATATAAGAATTGTTTTGTGATCCCGTTAAAAATATTTTCCCGCAATTAGCGTTCAAGCCGTCAAAACAAGAGGATGGACTAGACCCGCTCTCGCCTGTTTTTGAAGATTTCCTGATTTTCTCGTGACCCTTTTGGTGTGAGTTGGTATATTTAAGATATGTGTGAGCAGCTGCGGTGTGTATGAGTGTTATTTGACCCACAGCTGTAACGGTGTGGCCTGTGAGCGGTGAAAGACCTTGTTCCACAGAGTTTATAGAACTGCATGAAACTCTCCGCCATCGGCAAGTGTTCCAATTTTTCACGTCAACGAGTGTTCCTGTTCTCGGCGACAGTTCCAGCTCCTGATCTTGATATTACAGTACCTAATATATACACCTAATTAGCTTTTACCCGTGTTTCTGCAAGCAGGGATTAAATACCAGCAATAACTTGACCAGTCAGATTAGGTTAGGTAACCAATGTCGATATTTTGGTACTTTCAACCAGTGATTGAGTACGAGGTCAAAAGGGTATATATAAGGGTATTAAAAGTTTGACACCAAATTCACTTTGGTGGACGAAACTATTTTTGGTAAATTTCTAGCGTTTGCCCATCCGATTCGATCCGATGTGGCTTCGGGGGGTAGCCTTTGCTCCGGCCCCCCTGACGTGTTTTCACTTTTCTTTGTTGCCATATGTTCCCATACTCTCCCCCTTCCCTCAAACAAGTTTAGAGACCTGTGGTAATGCAGCGTTTTCGGGTGGGAAACAAATAATACGTCGGAAACACATATTTTTAGAGTTATGTAGGGGAGTCAGAATTCCTTAGCTCTGGGTAATTTCCCTAGATATAGTGTAATGAACATAAATACATCAGTTTAACCTTATGGTGGAATCGGTTACGCGCTGGTCTCGAATGCAACTTCTGATGTGGCGGAGGTTTGAGTTCCCGCGGGGCAAGGAAAAAGGAAATTATTTATTTCCGAATTGTGAATTACCAGCCTGAGTCCAATGTGCTGCAGAGAAGGGACATATGTTATGTTTCCTATCGCACACGTGAAGGCTGATGTAAGTACCGCCATTAGCTGGGTGGTCAGGGCTGCATCAGTGTAAATGAGAGTTCATGTGTGTCGAGAAAGAGACTGATGTGTTCCCTGTCGCACGCAAGAAAGAGTAAAGAGAAGAGAGCAGATAAGAAGAAGGAGAAATAATAACGAGAAGACCCCCTCCCCCCCACCACACTAGGTAAATTTACCTATCCAAATTTAACCAAACCTCCTGGCGGGGGAAACCTAGGGCTAATCTAACCGCCCCCCTTGAACCCCAGGTAATATCTAACCTAATCAAATTTAAACTTACCTCCTAGCCTAGGGTAATTTTCCTTACTAGTAAAGTCTACTACTACTTCCCCCCCAAAAAAAATATATTATTAGCCCAACCTAACCTCACCAATAACCTCCTTCCGAGACCTCAGGCCAAAAAAAAAGTAATAAAAATACATATATATAAAAAATTTAGTAACGGACTTTGAAGGGTTTGGTCCGCTTGTCCGGTAGCAGATGGCGTCCGTTCAATTAAGGGTCTAATGTATTTCACAATCATCCGCCAGAAGTCACTGCTCGCGTCCAGGCTGGCAGGGAGGCGGAGGCAAATATGGCGGCCTTTTGACTTTAAAAACATTATTCTTATATCATTTCTTATGGAAAGCTGAAATACATACATATATCCACTTATTTGGTTAATTTCCTAGAGGGTTAGAGTTGCCCTGAACCTGTTTCCAAGGTAGATTTCAAGTAGATTGATTAGTTTATGAGATATAATTTTGAATAGGTAGGTATAGATAAGTGATTTGTTTTTACTTTTCTTCATTTTCTTCTCTTGCACATTCTCTCCTATATCAATGTACGTATGCTTTTACTGTGTCTTTTTATCTCCCTTTCTATTTGTCTTTCCAGGTGAGGGTGCAATGTTGGGAAGAGTGTGTGCAATACAACGCAGCATTGTGTGTGCAGCGAGGCGTGGGGCTGCGGTGAGTGTAGTAGGTGTTATAACAGGAACTACCTCGTGTAGGTCTCGCGGCCTCTTGCAGCTTCCTTACTTTCTTATGTTCTTATGTAGGTGTTTTGCTGTGATGGGGAGAGAAGAGGCTTGGGGAAGGGATGTAGGGAGGGAGGAGGGGACAGTAAGAAGGGTTGGAGAAATGAGAAGATAATTATAATGTTGGGATATTTATGTTAGGAGAATTTTTTGGGATTTTGAAGTATGAGAATGTTTTGGGATTTTAAAGTATGAGAATGTTTTGGGATTTTAAAGTATGAGAATGTTTTGGGATTTTAAAGTATGAGAATGTTCTGGGATTTTAAAGTATGTATGAGAATGTTTTGGGATTTTAAAGTATGAGAATGTTTGGGGATTTTGAAGTATGAGAATGTTTTGGGGATTTTAAAGTATGTATGAGAATGTTTTGGGATTTTAAAGTATGATAATGTTTTGGGATTTTAAAGTATGAGAATGTTTTGGGATTTTAAAGTATGAGAATGTTTTGGGATTTTAAAGTATGAGAATGTTTTGGGATTTTAAAGTATGAGAATGTTTTGGGATTTTAAAGTATGAGAATGTTTTGGGATTTTAAAGTATGAGAATGTTTGGGGATTTTAAAGTATGAAAATGTTTTAGGATTTTAAAGTATGTATGAGAATGTTTTGGGATATTAAAGTATGAGAATGTTTTGGGATTTTAAAGTATGAGAATGTTTGGGGATATTAAAGTATGTATGAGAATGTTTTGAGATTTTAAAGTATGTAGGTAGCCTATGAGAATGTTTTGGGATTTTAAAGTGAGAATGTTTTGGGATTTTAAAGTATGAGAATGTTTTGGGATTTTAAAGTATGTATGAGAATGTTTGGGGATATTAAAGTATGAGAATGTTTGGGGATTTTGAAGTATGAGAACGTTTTGGGATTTTAAAGTATGAGAATGTTTGGGGATTTTAAAGTATGAGAATGTTTTGGGATTTTAAAGTATGAGAATGTTTGGGGATTTTAAAGTATGAGAATGTTTTGGGATTTTGAAGTATGAGAATGTTTGGGGATTTTAAAGTATGAGAATGTTTTGGGATTTTGAAGTATGAGAATGTTTTGGGATTTTGAAGTATGAGAATGTTTTGGGATTTTAAAGTATGAGAATGTTTTGGGATTTTAAAGTATGAGAATGTTTTGGGATTTTAAAGTATGAGAATGTTTGGGGATTTTGAAGTATGAGAATGTTTTGGGATTTTAAAGTATGAGAATGTTTGGGGATTTTGAAGTATGAGAATGTTTTGGGATTTTAAAGTATGAGAATGTTTCGAGATTTTAAAGTATGAGAACGTTTTGGGATTTTAAAGTATGTATGCGAATGTTTTGAGATTTTAAGGTATGTATGAAAATATTTTAGGATTTTAAAGTATGTATGAGAATGTTTTAGGATTTTAAAGTATGAGAATGTTTTGGGATTTTAAAGTATGTATGAGAATGTTTTAGGATTTTAAAGTATGAGAATGTTTTGGGATGTTCAAGTATGTGTGGTAGTGGAGGGATTCAATGACTGCTAAGATAGTTGATGGGCAAAAAGTTTGGAATGTGCAGGCCTACCCCAACTGAGGTCCCATCGCCAAGAAAAGGGCGATACCAGGCCTATAGTACCATCCTATTTCATGGTACAATAACATATATTACTAGATCAATAAATAGCTATGATGAAAAAAATCTCTTCAGCCTTACTTATGATTTGAACCTCCTTTCCAGCTACCACCACCACCACGTCAACACCACCTCACCACACTCCCCCCAACCACTACTACCGACCCCACCCAAGAAGATGACAACCCACACAACACAACCCCACAGCCCAACCCCAGGCCCTACGACCCCACCACCTACCGCCTCCCCTTCAACCCTACAGAGGGAAGGATGATCATGGACATGCTCAATGGTGCAACCCCACATCACCTGTCCTCTCTAGGGGTTGCCAAAGGGGTGGCGGGGAGGCTCCTAAAACACAGGGAGAGGATTGGAGGTTTTCAGGAACTCTCGCAGGTGCTTGAGGTGGATGGGGTTGGCATACGAGGTGCTGAGGGTGTGTGTAGGTGTGTGCTGCAGGGGTGTGGCTCCAGGGGGGTGAGAGATGGGATGACGTCAACCCAGGTGCAGTCTGAGGTGGCTCCTGTGTGGCCCGATCTGGAGGCTGTGATTGGTCAGAAGCGTCTCTTGAAGCCACGACTCAGCGAGGTGGTGTTGAAGGTGTGTGTGTATGTATGTGTTTACCTAGTGCAGAGGTCGGCAACCCAGAATTCGAGAAGAGACAGTTTCTTCAAACTTAGCAGAAAAGCAGTGCTGATGGAGCCACAATGTACATTATGAATGGAAATTAAGAACAAGTAGAAGTTAATAAGTATAAGAATTCATCCCAATATTTTCCTAGAGAACTAGAACCTAGGCCACATACATTATTGTACTGCGGCTATCTATGCCAGTTTTTTTTTTAGTTTTTTTTTTTTTAACGATAATTTAGACATTTTTAAGTAGGTGGCAGGAGCCGCATAGGTCTCTTGAAAGAGCCGCAGGTTGCCGACCGCTGACCTAGTGGTTGCATGTATATTTATGCAGTGGTGCACCAAGTTTCACGCCTAATTGGGACCGTTGTAATCGGCGCGAAACTCGAATCCACGAAACCTTGTGCATTGAACCTATGGGAAATAAGGTAATCTGGACCTATTTGAATAATTTCGATTTGGGACACTGAAAGAAATAATGAATAATAACTTACATCATTGTGTTGATCTTTTCATCCTGCTTACTTTGAGCACCCATTTCCCATGGAGCAATTGAATAATAATGGCGATGCACATATTGCCGAAAATTTACCGTTTATCATGCTTACCCCATGTGTTGGCGTTAGCATGCGTTGAAATGTCAGCATTATAAGCACCTTTGTCAATTTCAGCAAGAATTTGTTGTTTCATATCGTCGTCGTACTTACGTTTCTTAACCTTTCGGTAGTCACGCTTCAAACTCGTTTTCCCCATTATGTTCTCTGGTTTACGCCCTTTATCACTGTTCCCGCTACTACCTGGCCTACTTATACCACCAACAGCCCCATTAGCAGCAACAGATGACATAATCAAGCCAAACTCAGGTAGAAACCACAAGAATTACATACAATTGAGGTACTCACACCCTCACAGAGTAAGAGTAAACATGCTCTGTATTGTATAAAAAAACGTTTGATTTGTTCTTGATGTTGAGTTGGGAGTCACCTAGCGAAGGCTGTTGGTGAAACCTTTGGTTCAGCCTCCTACACCACATACACTTGTCTGAAGAAGCAGAAGGGGAAAGCAAAACTAGAGCTTCCATTTTCTCCTCCTACCTCTACAAGTACTACATGGTGCACTGCACAGCAAGGTGACTGTCGACCCATCGCTGGGTGACTCTCAACTCAAGAACAAGTTCAACTCGATCTTGAGTTTGAGCTTGATCTGGAGTTGGGAGTCACCCAGCGATGGGTCTTCAGCAGTCACCGTGCTGTGCAGTGCACCAAGTGGTGCTTGTAGAGGTAGGAGGGGAAAATGGGACCCATAGTTGCCTAAAGACCTCAGGAACCCTAGGCATCGCAACAGAAAAAAATCTAACCGCTCCACCGCGAAACTTCGTGTATAGATGCTGACTGAAAGATAGGGACGGAAACTTGAGAACCGTGCGAAGTTGGTGATGTACTGTAGAGGTCTGACGAAAGGATTTGGTACGGAAAAACCAAATTTCAAACTAGTAGATTTGCTCGATTTAACGTGAAGCTTATTTACGGTAGAAATTTCGGAATGACAACATTTACAAATACAGTAGAAGCCATTAAATTACGGAATATTTGTTGTACTGTAACAGTTTCAATTCCGTATCAGGCATTTGGTAAGCTGGTAGCAAATAGCAGAAATTCCCTAATGTAAAAAATTTGGGATTGCCTAACGCCTCGACCTCTACCAAATCGGGTATATCGAGCCATACAGACGCTGGCAGAAACATATTTCATTATATCGCGCTCTTGACTGTTTACAAATTCTCTCTCTCGCTCTCTCTCTCGTCCTCTCTCATCCTCTCGCTTCTCTCTCTTCTCTTTCGTCTCTTACTCTATCATCATTCTCTCTCTCTCTCTCTCTTCTCTCGTTCTCTCTCTCTCTCTCGCTCCATCTCTCTCTCCTCATCTCTCGCTCTCTCTCTCTCTCTCATCTCTCCTCTCTCTCTCTCTCGTCTCTCCTCTCTCTCTCTCTCTCTCTCTCTCTCTCTCTCTCCTCTCTCTCTCTCTCTTCTTCTCTCCCCCCCCCCATACACACAGAATATGGAGTGTTTTGTGGCCCTCCACGTGACGGCCGGCTTCCTGGCTTGGGTGTTGTGTGGATCAGACGGACGGATACACAGCCTTGCCACACACCCCTTGCTCACCGCCAACACCAGATTTGACACCCTCAGGATATATGAGAAGGTGTGTACATGCGTATGTCTGTGTTGTGGGTGGGGTGAGTTGTGAGAAGCGAGTAATAGCAATAGAAGTTGAAGTAGCAAAACTAAGCAGTGATGACAGTGGCATTTTACGTGTAGTAGCATTCAGTTGCGTTAATTCATAGATAGATAGACAATAGACATAGACAATAGATATTACGAGGTGCGATCCGTAAGTTTCCAAAAATACTCTTATGAAAAACAGACAAAGTAGCTGGTTTAGATTTGGCTGCCACGGTTGGAATGCTCCCTGGAAGTCCCGTTGTTTTAGTGTGTCATGCACCACCTGTTATTCACGCTGGATCTCCTCTACGGTGTCAAAACAGCAACAACTTCAGCTTGAACTTAACCCCTTGTGACCCAGAACGTAATTTCCATTGTAATTTGGGTACCATTAGACAATTTTTAGTGACTATAAGTAATATTTTATAGATATGACCTGTTTAGTATCCTTGTCGACTAACTAATTTGGTATATTCAGTTACTTTTCTTAATTTTATGGCTCGACAACAGACGTTTTTTTTATAGCAAAGGAAAGATCTGGGCGTGAAGGGGTTAATCTTACGGGAGGTTGATTGATTTTAATGCCAAAAATAAGGGGGGGAAATGTGCCAGACATCAGAGGTCATATGGCACATTCTTTGGGAAGAGGAGGAGTTTGCAGGGAGCCCAATGCTGTTTTGGTCACAGCTCATATAGTACCAGTGGTAGTAGAAGTGGTTTTGGTGGAGACTTAATTATGGTAGTAGCTGAGTAATAGTAATTAAGTAGTAGTGTTAGGCAGGCTGTTTGACTTGTTTAGTGTTTACCCTTTTGTGGTAAAGGTTCACATTTTTTACTCAGCATAGTCGTCCCCTTGTTTTGGAGAGATTTTTTTAAGGCTGCAGATATTAATATACGCAGACATATACGGTAATTATATTGGTTGTAAAAATAGTATCAACGGTGGTAGCAATACTGTACATAGTAAAATATTAGAAATGGAGACTTAGTTATAGTCGTAGAAATAGTAACAATGGTAGTAGTGATAGTAGAGGTTATTGTTGTAGTAGCAGTGACCTCACCCTAACCTGGCCTTGACCTTAACTTTCAGGTGTTGAGTGTGACCCAAGAGATACCCGAGGCAGACTATTACGTGTGGGAAGACCGAGCCAGCTACAGCCAGCTGGCCAAGGCTCCGCTGGGGACAGTGATTGTGGCCCTGCAGCTGGCCCAGGTGAGGGGGGGGGCGAGAGGGAGAGGGGGGGTAGGGAAGATGAGTAAAGATAAAGTATATAAGTAAATATAAATATAAGATAGATAAAGGAAAAAATCTAAGAAAAAAAGGTGAAAAAAAAAAAAAAAGGTGACATGAATATAATAGAAGGAAGAGAATGAAGTGATGGGTATGGTTATGAGAAGAAGGAATAGAAGGAATGAAAGAGAAATGAGTAAAGGAATGGATGGGTGGGAGGAAAGAAATAGGGGGAAAAGAGGAAGAAGGAATTGATGGACAGGGAAATGCATGAATTGAATGAGTAGGGATGAGAGAAGGGAAGAAAAGGGAGAAAAGGAAATGAAAGAACTCAAGGGATGAAGAGGAAGAGAGAAATCCTTGCCTCCACCTCCCCCTCAGCAGCCTTCACATCCCTCCCTCCCCTACAGATCCGAGGTATGCTGACGGCTCTCCTAGGAGGCAGCCTGGAGAACACAGAAGAAGAAGAAGAGGATTTGAGGAGCGGGAACCAAAGCCGTCTCCTCTTTCTCAAGGATTCTGTGGTCCCAAAACTTTTCAGGCTGAAGGTTTGTGTGTATGTGTGTGTATTCATCTAGTTGTGATTTACAGGAAAAGACCTAAGCCCGTACAGTCCCGTCTCCAAAACTACTATTATCCAGCTTGGCTTTGAAGTCATGAAGTCTTCGTATGTATTATCTCCTTCTCCAGGTTATTCCATAGTTCAGTGGATCTGTATGGGAAGCTATATTTCTTAATACGTACATCTCGTGCACATTGTCCTCTTCAACTTCTTCCCATGAACTCTCTTGTATCTTTCATCCCACAGAAACATATCCTCTCTAGCAAAAGTTTCCAGTCCCTTATAAACACTAAACACATGAATCAGATCACCTCTTTCCCTTCTCTCTAGGGTTGGAGTATTTAATCTTGACAGTCTTTCCTCGTACGATAAATATTTTTACTTTGGGACCATCTTCGTTGTGCCCTTTGTATTCTTTCAAATTTTCTTATACATCTTTCTTTTATTTTTAGTGACCAATCCACTTCTGCATATTCCAACCTTGGTTAACCCCTTGAGACCCAGAACGTAATTTCCATTGTAATTTGGGTACCAGACAATTTTTAGTGAATATAAGCAATATTTTATAGACATAACCTCCTTGTCAACTAACTATTTCGGTATATTAACTGACTGTTCGTAATTTCATGGCTCGACAACATACAATTTTATATAGCGAAGGAAAGATCTGGGCGTGAAGAGGTTAAATCATTGACAGAAAAATCTTTAAAAAAAATATTAAACTAGCCACCAATTATCATGACTGAACGCTAACAAACCCAAGACTAAGACAAACGGGTGATGACAGATGGGTGTCGACCGGCTGTCAGGGCTTGGCGTGGCGGACAGTGTGATGGATGGAGGGCAGGCGGCGGAGTGGCTGTCACCCGTCACCCTAGAGCCGGGGGTGCACGAGGCTTACTTCCAGGAGGCGGCATCGGAACGGCGGTACATGGCGTCGGCGGTGCTGGTGGCGGTGGCCTTCCATAGGGTGGTGCTGAGCAAGAACAGTGCTGCCTTGAGGGTGCTGAGCCAGTGACTGTGAGTGTGTGTGTGTGTGTGTGTGTGTTTGTGTCTGATTCATGATTCATCGTGCTCCCATCATCACCATTATTATTATCTTAAATTATTGTTATTGTTCATCAGTTTATATATTTCTTAGTTGGTAGTCATTATTATTCTTTCCTCCTCCTCATTATGTTTATTATCTTAAATCATTGTTATTTTTCATCAGTTTATTCCTTCTTAGTAGTTATTATAGTCATTATTTTTCTTTGCTCCTCCTCCTCCTTATCATCATTATCATCATTTTTCTGTCCTTTTGTGTAATAGATAGTCTAGGCATCAGATATTATACATAGTTAAGTCATTTGTTTACCCTAATTTCATGTTTTTGGCAATAAATAATGTAAATAGTGGTGGTGATGAAAGATTTGGTGGTGGTGGTCTTCAGTAATCTCTCTTAGAGGATGCCCAGGTAGAGGGTGGGTAACATTACATATCTTGCCTTTATTACCTTTGTGTCTATAATGTCTAATAAGGAGGAATCTTTGTGTATTTAGTGATGTTATTTTACTCTTCATATCTTTAATTAACCCCTTGAACGTAATTCCCATTGTAATTTGGGCACCATTAGACGATTTTTAGTAAATAGAAGCAATATTTTATAGATATGACCTGTTTAGTATCCTTGTCTACTAACTAATTTGGTATATTCAGTTACCTTTCGTAATTTTCTGGCTAACAACTGACGATTTTTTATAGCAAAGGAAAGATCTGGGCATGAAGGGGTTAATAACCTATCAATATTCCCAGGTGTATCCTTGGCATTTGAGGCTTTGTAGGTGTACACAACTTACACCTGAATGTTGATGACTGCAGCTGTGGGTCAGTGTAGAGAAGTTACGAGCTGGTGTCCTAAACCTACCCCCTCAAGGACGCCAGGCAGTGGTGCACAGGTGAGGTGATTGTGTGTGTGTGTGTGTGTGTGATTTGAGATACTGTCCTAAGTTCAAGGGCTTTCTGGTTAGTTTAAGAAATTATTTATGCAAGGTAAAGTTATATTAATAAAAAGAAGTACTGTAATTAGTTTAGGATGGTGTGAAAGTGCAAATTATGATGTACATTATGAGGTTTTATGCTTCCTGTGAAACATAAGGAGTCGTACGGCCATACCAGTGCTATTCAACAATTTTTTAAAGGCAGCCAATTCGTTAAAACACATCACTGGAGCTGCACCTACTGCACGTTAGCTGAACTCAATTAAACTAAAGTAAATACAAAACTCCTGGTGAATTTGATGACTCAAAGAAGTAATCCATGGTGATAGTGCTATATAGTATTATGATATATCATATTACTATTAGTAATTCCGAGGTGGTAACCCTGTATGTACGCTTCTGTGACTCCCAGAGCAGTGAGAACTAGAGTGGCTCTCTGGCATAGTTGAAGTTTAAAGAAAAAAACAGTTTGTTGACAAACAAGAACATGCCAATGAGGCACATGAGTGATGCATACGAGGCCTGTATTAGACCTGTCCTGACTTACAGTACAGAGACTCGGGCACTAACAGGCAGACTGACAAGTGTGCTACAGGGAACTAACCAGAGAAAGAAAAGGTACATGGCTGGAGTAAGGCAGGAAGATGGAATTTCTAGTAAGGAGGAGGGTAGAAGGAGGGGTTCCTAGTTAGGTAGGAATGGAGAAGAGCTGTGCTCTTCGTCCAGAAGAACGTCCAACCCCAGTGTTGGGAAAAGGACTTTGACGATAATACTTGACTATTTGATTATAGTCGTTGTTCCCATAGTTGACTTACCTCATCCTATAGGCACCAGCCCCAAGCTGTGGTCACATGGTCAATAATCATAAGATATAACTCCTGGAATGCATCTGTACTTCTCAGGCTTGGTGGAGAAAAACTGCAGCCTCACCATTTCTTTGTTTATTGATACATTATACAAAACATCTCTCTCACTCCCTCTTGCCATGGGTGGGGGGGGGGCACAGGCTGGCGGCAGCGATGCATTACTGCCTCGCTCCCCTCCTCCCCTCCCTCACACTTTGTGCTCTCAGCTTGGTGGTGGTTGTTTACTAAATACCATCTCCACAATACATCATAGGCCTGGGGTCACCATAATTAGATTCAAGGCTGTCTCAAGTTAAGGGGGAAAACATCAGTGACATGGTACTATTTATGCTCTTTTAAGCGTAAAAGGCATGAAGCTCCCTCCATCTCGGGTTAGGAGGTTAGTGGAGTGTGCATTTCAGTGTGATAGGGAGCCACAAAGTTTATATTTTCAACAGTTAGGTCACACACACTTTTCATGTTATGTTTCATGTTCCCCCCAAAGGGATGGACGCAACAGAAGTCTCCATTTATTCCTGTGCTTACATTCCCTCCTTGCATGCACCTTCTCAATACTTGTCTCACCACTTTGTCACATACTCTCACACTCACACTCTGTCATCCTATTTCACTTGGGTTCGTCCTCTAGTACCCATTGCATCTACTACACTCATACATACTCTCTTGGGTCATCTCACTTTCTGACGTTCTCTCATAATGACCAAACCATTTAAAAATGTTTTTTTTATTGAGATCGGTCCCACAGATCGAAATATAAATATTAATTATTCAAAAGCAGAGATTGCTTAAATATCTATATAGATGTACCATTATATATTAGGTCTACGGCTTAGGTGCCTACAAACTGGGGACTGCGAGCCTCATTCAGCCCAGGTGAGGCGTGGTCCACCACTCGTCCAGTGAATTCTCGATATATTCTCCTCCCCTCCACCTTCTAGGACACGGGCCACCAGAATATTTAGGTCACTCTCTCGTCACACTCGTCACGTAAGAGTCATAGTTACTCCCGCCTGGAACCGGAAAAAAAAAGTTACTAATTAAGAAGTTAATAGAATACTCCACTTAACCCCTTCAACCACTCTACATTTCATCTCACCTTTACTTGACATTCCAAACTTGTTATACACACTTTCATTACTTTCCTCATCCATTCTTCCCACTCTACAGCCACTTCTCAAATAACTCATTACAGCTGCTTAGATCCCTGACATCTGTCTTTCATTCCACACGTGTCTCACTTACATATGTGATTGTTGGTACAATTATTGCATCTGTCCGTCCCTTTTACCTCCATGCTCAGTCTTTCCTTCCATCATACGTCCCAGGGATCCAATCACTTTCCTCCTTTGTAGCACTCTCGTTTCAACTTCCATTTTTTTTTTTACATTTGTGCCTATAGCGCCTGTAGGCAGTGGTGACCCAGGACTTGGATGGTAGGCTCTGGAGGTTCACTTGAGGGCTGTGATGGTTGGTCCTCGCCTGTGGTGGCGCAGGCAGGATTTTTATAGTGACGCCTGTGATTAGAGGCTCAAGCCGCCCCCCCGTGTCCTCCGATGCACTCGCAATCGAAGGTAGAGTTGATGGGCAGGGCATGTGGGTGTTCTTAGGCCACTCGACGGTGCAGAAAAGTTTTGTTTTTCTTCGGGGATCGAACTCGGGTCACGAGAACGCCAGTCGGAGACGCTAACCGCTCCGCTACCGCCTCCCCATGCCTGCAATCTAATCAAACAGATACTTAAAATTCCTCAATAGTTTTGCATTCCTTTGAACACTCAACTCTTACTCTTAAGTATATGCACTCTCATAATCTACCACTGAACTTCTACTCCTTTCAGAAACCATCACCTTTGTTAACATCCACCCGAAGTTTCAGTCTTCCGCATCCATTGTCAAACAAGTTTACAAGTTTCTGTAAGCTATTCTCATTCTATGTAATCAGAACTGTATCATCTGCAGGAAAGATCGTCAACAACCATTTATATAAGTTTCCACTCCAACATCTTATACAGTACCTTTCATCTCTTAGTACACCGTCCATGTACAGGTTAAACGGCAACAGGGACATCACACATCCTTACCTCACACCTTGTATTCTAAAATGTTCACTCTTTTCTCCATATACCCTGACACGTACCATTGCATCCTTATAGAAATCTATTACACCATTCAATAGCTACCCAACCACAGCATACACCTTCAATACATCCCACAGTGCTGTCCAATCAATCCTGTCATACACTTTCTCAAGGTTCATGAATGCCACATCAACTTTTTTCCCTTTTCTTTGCACTTTCTCAACTACAATCCGGAGTGAAAATCTGATCCACACATCCCTTACCTTTCCTAAAACCTCCCTGCTCTTTACTGATCCTCATCTGTAATCTGTACCCTTTTAATCACAATTTTTTCATAAACTTTTCCAGCTACACTCAAAAGATGTAAACTGTACCTCTAGAATTACCCCTTTCATTTCTACCACCCTTTGTATATTGGGATAATGACGGCTTTTATCCAGTCACCTAATACCCTGCTCTCTTCCCATGCTAACCCACATTATCTAGGCATTCATTCAACCACAGTTTCTTTGCTGTGATCCCATCTACTCCTGCTACCTTCCCATTCTTCAGTTTGTTTCTTTTGTCACTTCCTCCCTTTTGATTTCCTCATGTACATGCACCGTCCTACAATCCTACTACCACCTGTTATTCCTGTTTTAATGAATCATTTTAATTTTCTTGGATAATTTCACAACATAATTTCTTTCCTTGCCCCACAGATCTGAGATATGAGTATGACGACACATCAAGTTCTATCATGCATATGTGAACCTTACTGTACTGCTGCTCTCAATTCTCCATCTAGTGGTGGTGTTGGGACTGTAGATCATCTGGTGGTGGTGTTGGGACTGTAGATCATCTGGTGGTGGTGTTGGGACTGTAGATCATCTGGTGGTGGTGTTGGGACTGTAGATCATCTGGTGGTGGAGGCATCAACTTGCAGACCTCCAGGAGCAGCAAAACCCATCCTCATCATGACTGAGCCTCGGCGCCCCCCCATTCATACCCTGCCTGGCGTGGAGCCTTCCCTGCTGCACACTCGTGGACTGGCTGTGTTCCTGGTTAACCCTTTGAGGCCCAGAACGTAATTTTCATTGTATTTTGGCTACAATTAAGACTATTTTGATTAATATATACGCAATATTCTTTAGATATGACCTGTTTAATACCCTTGTCCACTAGCTAATTTGGTATATCAAGCTACTTTTCGTAATTTTAGGGGTAACACGATTTTTTATAGCAAAGGAAAGATCTGGGCGTGAAGGGGTTCATGATGTGTAGCGTTAAGAGTTTGAGAGATTACTTTTATAAAAAAATATTGTAAAAGATTACTTGATTATCAACAAACAATTCTAAACAAGTATATTATTGTAGATAACTATAGACTGTTAATAATAAATAAATGAGCATCTATAGATACCAATCTTGTTTACTCTCCCTGTCCTAAAAGGTACATCAACTCAAACTACCAGCTGCTTCTAGGTGGATTTTCGACTTTCCAGTTTTATACTATTGCAGTCAATGGGATGGTGAAAACAATGAGTGTATAGAAGATTTGGTGTGACTAGCAAGGGAGAGGGGGCTAACTATGGAGTAGTGGAAAGTGGAAACTGAAGCTCAGTGTCCTGAAATGATTTGGACACCTGGAGAGGATATATAAGAGTAGAATAGATGCTGGAAGTGAGATGAGGCCTTGAGTTACATGGGTGGCTAGTGTTGGAATATTTGAGTGCGAGGATAGGAAGATGTGAGGATGAGGTGCATGAATAGGAGCAAATGGAGACTCCCCTACCGTGGCCATCCCCTTGAAGGAGTCCCTCACTGTAGACTTCACACTATAGTCTATTTTTTTTAACGAGGCAAAAATTCCATTCTATTATAAGGTCTCGTGCTTAAAATTATGCCTATGTTTACCTGATAATATGGTTAACTATGATAAAATACAGCTGAAATTAAGAAGAACTGTAGTATTCCCTTCTCCTGGCATCAAATATCAGTCAGTAAGCAGCAAGGTTGTCTGGCATTTTTGTTGTGCCCTTGGCCAGTTCCTTGTGATGGGAAAAAAAAAAAAAAAAAAAAAAAAAAAAAAAAAAAAAAAAAAAGCAGGATTTTTTGCCTTGTTGAAAAAAATAGACTAGTAGTTTTTACTAGTAAATTTAACCTTTCTCTATCTGGAATCTGAACCACCGACTCCATCCCATTACGCTACTTACTAAATGCATAACAAAAAATTGAAAGTAAAAAGAAACTAAATTCAGTTCTAATAGTTCTGACTGAAAGCTAGTTTATAATACTACCATGATTAACTATTGGAGCTTATTCTGGTACCCTTTTTATGTCGTTGTATGCATTTAGTAAGTAGTATAACGTGATGACATTGGTGCTTCAGATTCCAGATGAAGGGTTGATGTGAATAACTACTATGGGTGGACCGGCTTAGCCCCTTGAGGCCCAGAACGTAATTTCCCAAATATTACACACGCATGCACAACACAGGATAAATCAAGTATACCTAGTGATTGAAGCCTGTATGTCATCTGGTTCCCTCCTCATGGTCAGTCAGTCATTGTTCAACTAGAAAAACCTTGGATAAGCTCTCCTTTCAGCTATCAAGTAAGCAGAACACAATAGCCTACCTTATGATACAAGTGCTGCAGGCTGCTCCATCAGGGCAGAGGTGTGCAAAATCCGCTTCTTCAGTCGCTGCTACATTCCCGTGAAGGAAGAGACGTGATGTCCTCCCACATCAGTAAGCTGGAGGATGTGACGCCGTACACGACACGCAATGGAGGGTCACATTCGCCTGGAATGTGGAGTTCAATGTAGCCAAGATGTATGCACTTATAACTCAACCTCCTGTTTGACAATGTGTGTGCTGCCTCTTGTGGAACGTCACTCTTATATAAAACTGAAATTATTCCCAAAAGCAGTCGGGTCACATCAAAATACACCCAAAAAATTAATTTTACTTCAAAAATTACTTGAGAACCTCTTTCTGCAGATTAAACGACTTTTCTTACAAATAAAGAGGTTATGCTATACATAGGAGTTTTTGTCCTGCTTTGTATTTAATCGGTGAGTTTATGTCCGGCGAGTTTTTGTCCTACCCCCGGCCTGGGATGGCCAGGCCAACGCATCTGAATCAGATATTTAATGAAAATTTAACCATTTATTGAAATGGTTATGCCATGGCCACCAGTGGCGTAGCTAGGTAACTATCAATGGGGGGACACAGCTGTGTATGGGGTGGGCACTATGGCAAACGGTCGAAGCGGAGCTCAGGGGCATTCTGATGCCACATAGAAGGGTATTAGTACATATCGTCAGTAACAGGTTCAGGCAGATTACGGCAGCCATGGCCAGTGAGGGGGCACTCTGATCACCTATAGCCGATCTGACGTTATAATATAAGGTAGAAAGATAACGAGGCAACAGCCATTACTTTGCAGGGAGGACTAAACAACCTTAAATTCCACGTCAGCTCTCACCCACTCCCTCCCTTCCTCTCCCACTCACAGCAGCGCCGCCAAGAAGTTTTGACTGGGGTGGCCAAGGTTGGATACCGATCTAGCCATGGCATAGCCATTAAAAAGAAATGGTTGAATTTTCATTAGACCTCTGACTGTTCTGGGGCCAATGAGATATTAGGCCACCCCCTAGATCCACCACTGCCCACTCATTCATCTCACCCTTTCTATCTCTACTTAACTTACGTTGCAGAAATATGGAGAACAGCAACAAAAAAAACGTTGTTTGGCCAAAAATTATGCTCTTCCTCCTCCCACTTGCCTGCACACGCGTCCTGCCTCCTCGCCGGCTCTCTCTCGACTGTCGCTCTTGCCAGATTACTCAAGGAACTCAACGCTGCTTCGAAACACTAAACCTTTCCCTTATTTCCTTCCCATGCCCTTACCTGTTGACCTTTGACCAATTATTCTTGACCTGTAACGTTATCTAAGTCTTAAATGTTAGTAAATGTGAGTTAGTAATAGTATTGGTATAGTTTTGTAGCATAGGTATCTATCAAGGGGGGGGCACCTGGAGGGGGGGCACTAGGCAAGATAAGATAAGACAGTTGGGGGCCCGGGGGGGCTTACTTCCTGGAGAGGCCCTCTCTAAAGTTTGCAGGTGTTTGGGGGGGGGAGGGGAGGCGAGCGGAGCGAGCCCAAACAGCTGGGGGGTTTCGGGAAATTTTTGGAAAATGAACACATTTTGGTGCATTTTGACACTTTCTAAGACTTCTTTCAATGTCCATTAATTCTTTTTAATCCGAATTAAAAACCTGTGATATGGTACTCCATAGACCACTATATACCTGGACTGCCCACGGAATATCGGCCTGTCGCGCAAGGGCCCGAAGTCGGAGGGCCGCTCGGATTCATATATATATATATACGGATCATATGGACTGGTTTATCAGTATATATGATATACTGTAATCTTCGTAAATGTTTGTTCTATAATATTATCAAATAAAAAACAGTAAAACACGCTAAAGAAATGCCATTACGAGACTATGAAGAAATATGCATGAACTTAATATTCACTTCAACTCTTCGCCATTTAAAACTTTGCGAGTCAACTTTTATCATGAAGGGTATCAATATAAGCCCAATTTTATTAGCTTTCCATTGCTATATTTCGTTATCTGATAAATGAATTAGAACCATGCATAAATTAGCGTTAACTAAATAAATAAAATCATCAATCGGGTAATTTTCCCGATTAATGAGGTTATTTATTTAGGCAACGCTAATTTATACATGGTACTAATTCATTTATCAGAAAACGAAATATATAAGTAAATAAATAACATCATCAATCGGGAAAATTACCCGATTGATGATTTTATTTATTTATTTAACGCTAATTTATGCATGGTTCTAATTAATTTATCAGATAACGAAATACATCAATGGAAAGCTAATAAAATTGCGCTTCTATTGATACCCTTCATGATAAAAGTTGACTCGCAAAGTTTTAAATGGCGAAGAGTTAAGGGAATATTAAGTTCATGCATATTTCTTCATAGTCTCGTAATGGCATTTCTTTAGCGTGTTTTACTGTTTTTTATTTGATAATATTATAGAACAAACATTTACGAAGATTACAGTATACCATATATACTGATAAACCAGTCTATATGATAGTCCATAGACCACTATATCTCTTTGTCGGGCGCCCCGCGGGCCCCTATGCAGCCCCGCAATTCAAAACATTGTCGCGTGAACAGTCCAGGTCTATGGGTGGGTACTCACAACAGTGGTCATACAGTGGTCTATGGGTACTCACAAGATACATATCAAATTAAACACAAACCCCAAGGAGTTTAAGCCAAGTCTGCACAGGATCACAGGAGTTTTGTTTGATTGAGTGATGCATTTGGGGGGCCCCCTCTCTTGGGGGCCCGGGGGGAGATTTCAAACAGCCCCCCCCCCGCCCCCCCCCCCCCCCCCTTAGCTACGCCACTGGTTACCGGTAATCAATATAAACACAAGAAAATAAACAGATCATTCAAATAGAACATGGACTTTTGCTTGCCTTACTAAAACAAAATTAGAACTATATATTTTCAGTAATCAGTCACTGGATCACACCAAACTGCACATCACACCCAGCCAGACTCTCTCTCTCTCTCTCTCTCTCTCTCTCTCTCTCTCTCTCTCACACACACACACACACACATACAGTCACACACACATAGAAAACGGAAATGATGTTGCTAGTTTCAAAGATATTTTATTTCTCGAGAGGGAGTACATTCCATTGCAGCAGCACGATTACGATGACCAAATGACCAAGTCTATAACCCTGTATGACAATAATTCGTCCCACAAGGCGTATATATAACTGGCCTAGTATTTGCATCTTTTCAAGTCTGCAACAAACTGTAGTCTGATAGTCTCATTAACAGCCTATAACAGCGGGAGCTAGGCCTTTGCTAAATAAGGGAACGTAATCTTTCACGTGTTGGTTTGGGAATGTGTGGCTCAAGGATAATATAGAGCTTGGGTGTGGCTCTTGGTGACGGTGAGGGAGAGTCAGTGACGGAAAAATTGAGTCTCGGTTGTTTTTTTATGAAGCCATGTGTTAAAGTAGGGGGTCTCACCAATAAAGGTTGCACCGCTCGGGATACGAACCCGGGACCTTCCGCATGCCGGGCGGCTGTGCTTCCCGTTACACCACGGGAACCTTCTAGTGACAACTATGACAAGTCACCATGAGACTTGTAAGCAGTGCGCGCAGAGTAGTGCTAGAGACCTTCATATAGAGACCGTAGTGCTATCTTGGGTACGCGCGATTCTTGTTGAAGTAATGGCCCTTGGAAGCTATATTTATAGGTCGGGGTGGAATGACTGGTTTGTGTGATCGTTGGTCTAATAATTGTGAGCGAGGATAGGAGAATATGTGTGGTTGTGGGTTGGTGTGGAGGCTTGCGGCCGGGTGGTGTGTGTGGCAGGGCGGAGGACGCGTGGCCTGTCTGTGTGGCTTTGAACGATGGTCTTCAATTTTGAGTGGAGGCGGCAGGGGTAAGGGTAGCCTGGTAGGGCGTTCAGTATGAGTCTTGGATGACGGGCCATAGGGACACTTGGACATCGGAGTAGACGAGGACTTTGGCGGCAGAGGTGGTGGCGGCCGCGGCGGTAACGGTGGCGCCTTGGGTTGCGTGGATTGTAAACAAGATTGGCAGATTTCTTCATCAAAGCTCTGGTATATTTCTTCATCTGAGTAAGATCCTAGAGGCTCGTCACGCCGCTTTTGTGCTAATACAGGATACAGATACGGGTCCTCTGCGTCCTTGGCGTGCGGTGCGGCCTGCTTGCTGGGGAGGTTGACGTACAAATCGTACATATTGTCGTAAAGAGGTTGAGGAGACGCGGGGTCATGGAGGGAGGAGGTAGATGAAACAGGTGATACGTGTTGCTTGTTAGGTGTCGCATGGTCTATATATGTGCACTCCTCATATATTTCGTAAATCGTATCCTCATTCCAGATTTCATCGTCGTTCAGCCTGCGGGAATAAAATGTGACAAGTACTACTGATGAGATGCGAAACATGAATAGGTATTTGAATAGACACACATTAACCCCTTCACACCCATATCTTTTCTTTGCTATGTGAAAAATCGTCTGTTGTTAGCCATAAAATTACGAAAAGAAGCTTAATATACCAAATTAGTTAGTCGACAAGGATACTAAACAGGTCATATCTATAAAACATTGCTTATATTAATTAAAAATCGTCTAATGGTATCCAAATTACAATGGAAATTACGTTCTGGGCGTGAAGAAGTTAATATCCTGATAGGTAGATATATACCCACAAGTGCCCAACAGGCGACACTTATTATTAACTGTATGAGCGCACACGTACTCTCCTTCTACATACATGCACACGTCTAGGTAACAAATCAATGATAGGACCTATTGGCTGTTAAGATGTTTTATCAAGTTTAATGTTATAACAAAGAATTAAGCTATCTAAAAATTACTATATATACCTGTGACGAAACAATAGGGAAAATTCATCTATTCACCTCCTTGCCAGTTTCTATTCTTTGTTACCTCATGGTTTTATAATTACGTGCTGATGTGTAGAGGAATAACAAGACAAGAGAGGAGTAACAATGAAGACACCTCCCGATCTAAATTGGCCCACCCACCCTTTTTGTATTCTCTTAACTGTCTCCTTTATAGGGACTGGCAACTAAGCGGGATTTTTGTGACTTCTTTTCTTTTTTTGCCCTTGGCCAGTCCTTTGTGATGTAAAAAAAAAATATATGATAAATAAATAAATAAATAGGACGCAAATTTGTAATGAGACACTTACAGCGCAAAATTACACTTCAGGTAGCGACCGACTGCAGACTTGCTGACATTAGTGAGGGGAGGGGAGTCAGCGAGGAGGGCGGAGGTCACACGCACGCCGCCGTCGTCCCCGTCCTGCACGCCCACGCCCATGCCACGCAGCAGCACGCACAGCTGGCTCAGCCCGCGACTGCTGAGGCCGCTGCGTACCAGGCTCACGGCTAAGTATTTCCTTCAGCAGTGGAAAGGATAATGAATCAGTTAATCATTGACGCGATATGTAGTCTGTATGCAGGAAATTATAATATTTGTTCAATAATGATGGTGGTGTTAAGAACCCGGAGCCCGCTTTGTATCATTATACATTTTATTACATGATATGGTCGAATATTATGGCGAACTTGAGCAATGCTAGCCAACCAAACGACTAGCCAGGTGATCAGAGCCCAACAACGAAGCTTTTGAGCCAGCGCATGATGGGGGTGATGTTATACACGAGACCTTTGCATAATTGCCCTACTTAATCGTGTTGCTGCGCCTTTCTTCAACACAATGCAAGAAAAGACTCACAGGCCAGGAAGCAGGAGGGCGCGCGCCACATGGCTCGCCCAGGCTATGCTGTCGTCCCCCACGCCGGACAGGTAAAGGCGAGGAAAATTCGCGAGCTTCGGCACACAAGGGAGGAGGTCCGGACAGACCCCTGCAGCGACGTGGATCGCTGCACACACACACACACACACACACACACACACAAGGGGGGGGGGGGGGAAACGTTAGGTGAAGTGGTGATCTGGGTAGGATAAAGTTGGACTGGATAAACATTAGACAATAAGGTCGGACCCTCCATTCCACCCTATATATAGGCCAGTGAGCGACATGGTGGAAAAAGAACATAAGAAGAACACAAGAAAATAAGGAAGCTACAAGAGGCTGGGAGACCTACACGTGGTACTTCCTGTTAGTTAACACTACCTACATCCACCTTTCATCCCCATCCATGAAATTGTCTATATAGCCTCCTTTTAAAACTCCCTAATGACTCCGCACTAACTACCTGTCTACTGAGTCCATTCCAATCATTTCCTACCCTAAAACAACTCACAGATGCTTCGTAGAGAGGGAAGTGTGTGGGAGAGTGTGGGGAGACTCTCAAACCAATCGAGGGCATCATGATCATCGGCAATAGCCAGCCGGAGCACCTGTAGGGAGGAAGGGAGCCAGTGCACTGCCTGGCCGCTGAAACGCCCCATCACCTCCACCAGACGGTTCCTCGGGCCATCGGAGGCTGTGGCGCCGGGGGACCTGAGAATGCCGAGATTGGCCAGCTTAGACCTCCCAATCTAGAACGATATGTCAGTAATGGAAGAATGTAGCTACCTAATATAGGATGCCCCCAGTGAAAAGATATAAGGCTTTAAGTGTACGCTAATAAATATACACGTATTATATAATAATCATCTTTAGTTGTCATAATCCTAAACTAAGCTGACTATCCTGTAGAATGAATGAGTTATCATCAGTATGTGTTAGATGAGCATGTGTTAGATGATCATGTTATCATGAGTATGTGTTACATGAGTATGCTATCATGAGTATGTGTTGCATGATCGAGTATGCAATCATGAGTATGTGTTGCATGATCGAGTATGCTATCATGAGTATGTGTTGCATGATCAAGTATGCAATCATGAGTATGTGTTGCATGATCGAGTATGCTATCATGAGTATGTGTTGCATGATCGAGTATGCTATCATGAGTATGTGTTGCATGATCGAGTATGCTATCATGAGTATGTGTTGCATGATCGAGTATGCTATCATGAGTATGTGTTGCATGATCGAGTATGCTATCGTGAGTATGTGTTGCATGATCGAGTATGCTATCATGAGTATGTGTTGCATGATCGAGTATGATATCGTGATTGTGTTGCATGATCGAGTATGCTATCGTGAGTATGTGTTGCATGATCGAGTATGCTATCATGAGTATGTGTTGCATGATCGAGTATGCTATCATGAGTATGTGTTGCATGATCGAGTATGCTATCATGAGTATGTGTTGCATGATCGAGTATGCTATCATGAGTATGTGTTGCATGATCGAGTATGCTATCATGAGTATGTGTTGCATGATCGAGTATGCTATCATGAGTATGTGTTACATGCAGTGGCGTACCCAGAAAATTGAAAAGAGGGGCGGCCAATATATAATATATATATATATATATATATAATATATATATATATATATATATATATATATATATATATATATATATATATATACTAGCCGCAAAGCCGCCCTCCGGGCGGCCTTTTTGGCTAGCTCCTGCGGAGGGCTATTGGTGGGCCTTCGGCCCACCACCTGTGTTTGGTGGGCCGAAGGCCCACCAAACACAGACTCTCCAGATAGCCCCTTCTAACTTTCCTGAAATCATGGATGTAGAAATGTATGAATTAACGCCAACCCATTCACATCACCCCCAACCCATTCACTCACCCATTACCCATCACCCCCCACCCATTCACTCACCCATTACGCATCACCCCCCATCCATTCACTCACCCATTACCCATCACCCCCCACCCATTCACTCACCCATTACCCATCACCACACACCCATTCACTCACCCATTACCCATCACCCCCCATCCTATTCCCTCACCTATCACCCATCACCCATCACCCATCACCCCCCACCCATTCATTCACCCATCACCCCACACCCATTACCCATCACCCCACCCATTCACTCACCCATTACCCATCACCCTACATCAAGGCTTCCTCAATTCTCGCAACCCACTTTTGTTTTCACAATTCTCGCTAATAGGCTGCTAAAAAAAAAAAAGAGAAAAAAAAGTGATCGGATCATCTCATAAATGGGCTTATGACCTTCCCCTGGTCAACCTGATTCCAAAAATGTGCCATATGAGGTGTTTGCGCCACGGGGGGTGGAACCTATACCACATACACACACAGACAGACAGACACACTTTCGCTTATATTATATTATAGATAGATAGATAGATAGATAGATAGATAGATAGATAGATAGATATAATATATACATATATATAATATATATATATATATATATATATATATATATATATATATATATATATATATATATATATATATATATATATATTTATATATATATATATATTAGGGTGGTCCACGGCTACGGGGTGAAATAAATAAATTGCCCAAAACCAATTTCCACATACTTTATTTCTATTCACTATGATAGAGTAATGATCTCGTGAAATTTGAACCATATCCGTGAACATTTAAAGGTCGGCCCATCATCTCGCTTTTGTAGTATTAGTATTATTATTATTATTGGTGTTCAACTATGTTTTCAACCGTGTTCTGTGTTCTGTGTTCTGTGTTCTGTATACTTGATGTTGGGTCCTGGAACACCTGGCTAATCCACTCCCTAGGCAATACGCTAATCCTTTAAACTCGACCTCAGCCTCGCCAAATGTTCAGGTCGTCAGGTGTTCAGGTCAGGCGTCAGGTCTTGAGTATCGTGATCCTTTAAAAAGAGGTTTCTGTAGAGGAGAGTCACTTGAACACAGACCTCGGTACCAGCAACTCACAAGTCTTCCAAGTCACCAAGTCACATCCAAATCCACGGCAGAAGCAACTCACCAGTCGGTGAGTCACCTTACCTGTTACCCCCTTTTTACCCAAGAGTTAATAAACGACTATCAAAGCAGAGTTACCTGTTTCTGCTCACCCTAAAAGTGACATACCAAAAGTCACTTTACACTTTCTATCATAGGATTTAACTCGGAAAATATCACATACCCGAATTGGAGCACTTCCCGACATTACAGACCCAAATGGTGTTGATTTCTGAATTCTCCGGGGTTGATAACCCCATAGATCACATTTTATCAACTAAAAACTGATATACAGCTGTCTGAATGCTGAATTTCATTATTTGGTTTTCACAGTAAATTTTAGGGGTAGGCCATACCCTGGTTAGGGTACTTCTAGTAGAGATAAAGCAAAATGGTTTGCATTTTTTAACTCAGAAGGGTCGATTTACACATAGAAGTGGTTTCATCGACACTGATTTATTGACAATTCACAAAATATTGCCAAAAAAATAGTTTTTCTATAGGAAAATAGAGACATTGAAATTTTCTGTCATATTTTGCAGGTTTTAGTAAATAAATGAAATATGAAAGCATTTCTGTGTGTAAATCGACCCTTCTGAGTTCAAAAATGCAAACCCTTTTGTTCTATCTCTATTAGAAGTACCCTAACCAGGGTATGGCCTACCCCTAATTTACGGTATAAAAACCAAATAATGAAAATCAGCATTCAGACAGCTGTATATCAGTTTTTAGTTGATAAAATGTGTCTATGGGGTTTTCTATGTGTCTATGTGATCTGTGTCTATGTGTCTATGGGAGAATTCAGAAATCAACACCATTTGATTCTGTGATGTCGGGAAGTGCTCCAATTCGGGTATGTGATATTTTCCGGGTTAAATCCTATGATAGAAAGCGAGATGATGGGGCGACCTCTAAATTAAGTTTTATCGCCATGAAATTTCATAGGCTTGTAACCTATGGGCAATGGACAAAAAATAACCTTGTGGAAGAATAAAATTAGAAAATTATTTTTGGTGGAACACCCATAATATATATATATATATATATATATATATATATATATATATATATATATATATATATATATATATATATATATATATATATATATATATATATATATATATTATTTATTTACTACTTATATATACTTAAGTCATTGCAGATAACAAAAAAAATCAGTGTTGAGACCCACATACCTAACAGAAGACAAGGCTGGCAGGTCGTCGTGAATGCTGACGCCACAGAGTGACGTGGGGCTGCTGGATTCCTCGTCCCCTGCCGCCGCCGATACCAACTTTAACAGGAATGAGTCCGACAGACCGGTCTCTGGACGACGCCAGTGTTGGTTGAAAAAAAGGTGTATATTACTCCTACACGTTGCAGCAGTTTGCAGCAGTTCGTGCAGGTGTAGCACCTTCTCTGGGTCATTGATGATGTCAATGGTGAGGTCAAAGGGACATCGGTGAGAGAGGAAGGCAGACGCCGCCTTCATGTGCCCTTCTCCCACCGTCCACGAATACTCGGGCAGCTCTTTAGAAATTTCCTCAGCCAGTGTCGCGTTGTAATGACCCTCCTTCAGCAAGTCGGCCCAGTGTTCCAAGGACATGCCTTTTGTTTCAGCCAAGAGAGTCACTACCTCGGCGGCGTAATGCTCCAGCAGGTGGCCGCCGTAGCTGTGGAGGAGATTAACCATATGAAATATAATGTTTTGGTACCGCCCAAGTACCCGAGTCTTCGAATGGTCTTCATGAAACTCGAGCAGGACTCTGCGTATGGCGACTGGTTGCTCAAGTGACTCTTGAGTGAGCTTCACTATTTGCCGCCACTTAAAGTTCGGTATCAAGAACTTCCTCAGAAGCTCGTCTACATTGCTTAGAAAGAGAGGTACATCAGGAAGAGGACTTTCCTCCACGAGAATGACAACGTGTCTGGCAGCATAAAAATCCTGGATGCCTTTGTGAGGAAACTTCACCTCCTCGTCCTCGCAGAGCACCGGAGTGTGGTCGCAGGATGCCGAGACCAGGAAGGCAGAAAACATTTCTTCAGCGGGAAGATCCAAACTAACACAGAGGTTTCTTAGTCTCTTTGCCGCCCTTCTGTCCAAGTACACGGCATCAGCTGCCAGCGCGCGCAACGCCTCTTCGTACATGACTGCCAGAAAGCTGTCACACTTGGTGGTCAGCAGGAGCAGGGGAATGTGTTGTGTGGACGGGTGGTGCATCAGCCTCTCCAGTAACTTATCAATCAAGAGTTTGTGGGTTTCAAGATAGAGCTCGGTCATGGAGTTAATTTTCCTGACTCTTGGGTGCGCACTATCCCACAAGAAGGTCAGCATGACCAGGTTGAGGGGAAACTTGAAGAAATCTTGAAGGTGTGATGGCACTTGGCGGAGGTAGTCCAGAAGGTCGTCCACCTCCTGCTGTGGGACGCCATTGATCGTCTTCAGCTGCCGGTGGTACAGTCGCACAAACTCCTCCCTCTTCTCTATGGGAATTCCTAGTATCTTCATGTGGGCGATATCCAGTCGGCCTGACGCCAGCTTGTACACCTCCCTGATCTTCTCGGTCCTCGAGGTACAAATGAGCGTGAAATCGTTAGAACTCTTCAACTGCAGGATTTCTCTAAACACTTTTTGGGAAGTTATGTTGAGTTCGTCTAGGCCATCAACAAGAACCATGGTTTTCAAGCTTAGAAAAATGTGCAAGAGGTCATTTCTGCGGAACTTGGAGGTGGTTTGTGGCATGTGCGAAAGGAGTAGTTGAGTAAAGGATTCGATACAAGTGTCACGGGACTCTAAATGCAGGACGAGATCGTAATCAGAGAGTCCTTTTACTTTTCCCCCGCCATCGATCCATTCTGATACATAGATTCTCAGCAAGGTGGTCTTGCCTGAGCCCGGCTGACCCTCAATAATCATCAAAGAAGGCTTTGGAACCTCATGCTCCACTCGTCGCCTGCTCTCTGTTAGGGATGGTCTGGTCTCAATGTGTTCTATCAAGTCCTGGTATTTAATAAGACGACAGTGATTGCTGGCTTTCAGATCTTGAATAGATAAGGATATAAACACCATTCCCACTCGCAGATAACACTCGTTTTTGTCTAGGAAGGAGAGTGGACTGATGCATGTCTTGGCACTGTAGATTTGCTTCAGCTCCCGGGCGCCGTCCACGCGCAGGGTGGCTCTCAGGCTGTCAAACAGTAGCTGGTTCCGGTAATCCTCAAGGTCCAGAGGGGCGAGGGGCTGGTCGCGTATGTTGTTCAGACTGCAATTCATGCCTTGCAACACTTGCT
>JACEEZ010012453.1:332500-380000 GCA_016584305.1 Chionoecetes opilio | reverse complement strand
CGAGGGAGACAGAGGAGGGAGCGGTGGGCGGCCTGCTGCCACTGCCACCACCAATGCAGTTGCCGCCGCCGCCTCCCCCTCCGCAGCCGCCACCCCCACCTCCGCCGCCGCCACCACCACCGCCACCGACACTGCCACCGCCACCACCCAACCCTGGAGGGGCAAGAAATGAAAACCGGAGAGTGAACGCCATATGGAAGGATCTGACAGAGGCTGAAACAACCATATGGGTGGGCGACACCTACCGCGAGCTAGCTGGATGGTCTACAAGCAACCTCTTTGAACCACCAAAATGCCTGGCCACCACCAAAATCACCAAGGAAATGGCTGCCCTCCTCAACTACTACAACCTCGACACGCCTCTATCACCGTTTGCCCTCAAACTGCTCTTTCTGTTGCCAAAGCTTTTCTTTCAAAAGACACACAAGAAGAGCAAGACAAGTGAAAACGTAAAGGCAGTCTCAAGAAGAGTGGAACTGTGGCTTGAAAACAAACGAGACGAGCTCCTGGAGGAGGCCAGGGCCATACAGAAGAGACTGCTGAGACCCTCCATCAACCGTCACAGAGAAGAGGATAAAGCCCGTAGCTTTGCCGACAGGATGCGACAAGGTAACGTGTCATCGGCACTGCGGGCTCTCAACGAGAATGAATCCGGCGGTGTGTTGCCCCTCACAAGGGAAACCATCAGACAGCTGGAGGAAAAACATCCTCCTCCCAGCGACTTAACCGGACTCAGACTGCAGGGCATGCACATACCCCCGAACAGTGTCATTTACGAGATGATCACGGGGGAAATGGTGTGGAAGAAATCCCTCCAGACACATGGCAGTGCTGGTCCCTCAGGCCTGGACGCGAGAGGGTGGCGTCGCCTGCTGAGCAGCACCATTTGTGGCAGTGGCGCTAGTGACCTCTGCAGTGCTCTCGCAGCACTAGCAAGGAAACTTGCCACCACCACTTGTCACCATCTCGACGCCTTCACAGCCTGCCGCCTCATTCCCCTGGACAAGAAGCCAGGATGCAGACCCATTGGCATTGGCGAAGTCATACGACGCGTCGTGGGTAAATGCATCATGGCTGTCGTCAAGGAGGATGTGAGGAAGGCAGCGGGGAACCTCCAGGTATGCGCAGGGCAACAGGCAGGAGGGGAAGCAGCCATCCACGCCATGAGGGAGATATTCGCCCAAGAAGACTGTGAAGCGGTTCTGTTAGTGGACGCAAAAAACGCGTTTAACTCCATCAACAGAAAAACAATGCTTCATAATATAAAAATCAAGTGTCCTTCCCTGGCTACATACGCCGATAACACTTATAGTGAACCCTCTAATTTATATGTAAATAGGAGTGGTAGCAATAAGGCTAGGGTGTTAGAGTCAAGGGAAGGAACAACTCAAGGTGACCCAGTGGCCATGGCGATGTACGCCCTTGGCATGTCAGTCCTTCAAGACGTGATTGCGTTTGAAAAAACCAAGGTGAAGCAGGTGGCATATGCTGACGACCTGTCAGGGGGCCGGCAAATTACAGGACCTAAGCCACTGGTGGGGGTTAATACAGGCCAATGGCCCTACCATAGGATACACACCCAACGCCGCTAAATCCTTCCTCATCGTCAAGCCAGAGCACTATGACGGGGCTGTAAACACCTTCAGTGGCAGTGGAGTTGTGGTAACGAAGGATGGACAGCGGCACTTGGGTGCTGTTATTGGAACAGAGGAGTATAAGAAGGAGTACGTCGGAGAGAAAGTGTCTGAGTGGGTGCACGAGGTCGATGTCCTGTCAGCCATGGCCAAGACCGAGCCTCACGCAGCCTACGCGGCATACACGCATGGCCTGCAACATCGGTGGAACTTCGTCATGCGCACCATCCCGGACATCAGCCCTCTCCTCAGACCGCTGGAGGAATCTATAAAGAACACCTTCATACCAGCGTTACTGAGATCTCCCGTCCCGGGGAATGACGCGAGGGCGTTGCTCGAACTCCCTCCAAGACTAGGCGGGATGGGAATCACCTCTCCTGAGAAGGTGGCTGAAGTGGAGAACCTCAACTCCATCAACCTTACCAGGTCCCTCACGGATATGATCATCGCTCAGGACGCACAAGGTGAAATCGACCAAAGTGTGATCGCTGAGCAAAAGAAACGATTCTCACGAGACAGGCAGCAAGGGCAGAAGACCAGCCTTGAACACCTTTCGACCATCCTGCATCCAGACACCGTGAGAAAAATCCACATCGCACAGGAGACGGGAGCGTCCAACTGGCTAACATCACTACCAATCAGAGCAAAGGGCTTCAACCTCAACAAACAAGAATTTGTCGATGCCGTTGCTCTGAGGTACGGCTGGCCAGTGGAAGGACTCCCCAACACCTGTGTGTGTGGATCCCCCAACAGCGTAGACCACACCATGACGTGCAAAAAGGGGGGATTCGTGTGTATCAGGCACGACGAGGTGAGGGACCTGACAGCCAGCATGCTCAGGGAGGTGTGCCACGACGTCTCCACCGAGCCAACCCTTCTGCCTCTAGATGGGGAACTCCTGCGGTACAGGACAGCCAATACCGCCCCTGAGGCTCGCGTGGACATCTGTGCTCGGGGATTCTGGACCAGAGGGCAGCGGACCTTTTTGGACATCCGGATCTTCGACCCGATGGCCGCCTCCCATCGTGAGCTCTCCCTCGAGGCTGTCCACCACAGGAACGAGCTGGAGAAGATAAGGGCCTATGGCGACAGGATCCTGCAAGTCGACCATGGTACCTTCACGCCCTTGGTCTTCACCACATCTGGCGGCATGGCCCCCAAGGCTAGGAGCTTCTACTCAAGACTAGCTGACTTGATGTCAGTAAAGAAGCACCAGCCAAGGAGCTCCGTCGCCGCCTGGATGAGGTGTCGCCTCTCCTTCTCCCTGCTCCGGTCTGCCCTCCTGTGTCTCAGGGGTACGAGATACTCCACTCCCTCTAACACGGACATAGGTGACCTCGATTGCGAGGCCACATTGGTAGAGAGTGGGATAAGGGTGGATAGGTTAGGAATAGAGTAGGTTTGTAAATTTAGGGGTAGTTAGTTAGTAAATGTATGTATTTTTAGGGGTAGTTGTAAGGTTGGATGCCACAGTCAATAGCGAGGTGGGGCTATGGCGTACCCGCCGCAAATAAAGAGGCGGTGGAGGTATATTGTAGTAGTTGTAGAAAGTAGTAGTAGTAGTAGTAGTAGTTGTAGAAAGTAGTAGTAGTAGTAGTAGTTGTAGAAAGTAGTAGTAGTAGTAGTAGTTGTAGAAAGTAGTAGTAGTAGTAGTAGTTGTAGAAAGTAGTAGTAGTAGTAGTTGTAGAAAGTAGTAGTAGTAGTTGTAGAAAGTAGTAGTAGTAGAAAGTAGTAGTTGTAGAAAGTAGTAGTAGTAGTAGTAGTAGTAGTAGTAGTAGTAGTATAGTAGTAGTAGTAGTAGTAGTAGTAGTAGTAGTAGTAGTAGTAGTAGTAGTAGTAGTAGTAGTAGTAGTAGTAGTAGTAGTAGTAGTAGTAGTAGTAGTAGTAGTAGTAGTAGTAGTAGTAGTAGTAGTAGTAGTAGTAGTAGTAGTAGTAGTAGTAGTAGTAGTAGTAGTAGTAGTAGTAGTAGTAGTAGTAGTAGTAGTAGTAGTAGTAGTAGTAGTAGTAGTAGTAGTAGTAGTAGTAGTAGTAGTAGTATTTAGTAGTAGTAGTAGTAGTAGTAGTAGTAGTAGTAGTAGTAGTAGTAGTAGTAGTAGTATTTAGTAGTAGTAGTAGTAGTAGTAGTAGTAGTAGTAGTAGTAGTAGTAGTAGTAGTAGTAGTATAGTAGTAGTAGTAGTAGTAGTAGTAGTAGTAGTAGTAGTAGTAGTAGTAGTAGTAGTAGTAGTAGTAGTAGTAGTAGTAGTAGTAGTAGGTAGCAGTAGTAGTAGTAGTAGTAGTAGTAGTAGTAGTAGTAGTGTCGTCATTATCAAGCAAAAACACTCCTCGAGCTGTGGGCAGGCCTTGTCGCACATCGAAAAATGGCTGTCTGATGAACGTGTTCATGCCCTTCGATAAGTTTTCTTAAGACTTTTTATGTGATATGACAAATATACTAAATGCATCTTATTTATATTGCAATTGTAACAAACCTTATAAAATTAGTATTTTTTTTACTATACTATTGCAAAAATAAGTTTTACCGCTCTTGCCACAAACTATAATAATAATTCGGCGATTCCGATTCGGATGGCGATTCGGACCGGACTAGGTCCGGTCTTCTTTACTGATCACACAATCTTGAGTGACTCAATAAGATCAACGACTGAAGTTATGAAAACAATAGTTGAATTAAATATTTAAGAACATAAATACACTTAGATGTATGCAATATGAACACAATTTAGGTAATTGTATGCAACTCAATAATCACATCATATCCTCGAGTGAAATGTAATTTTTATAAATTACTTAGAATAAGGATATAACATTTTCAGTGGTTTATAGTTACATAACCAAGTAAATGTACTTGTATATGAAAACGTGCATTTACTCATTTCTATGGTGCTAAAGTATGAATGGGTTCCGTGAATGAGTTACATATTAGAGGTGATGGGTAATGTTTATTTCAGGATATTATTACATGAAGTAAAAGGGTGACACTACAACAGGCTTTCGGGTTTTACATTACAGAAAAGTGGAAAAATATACAAATACTGGGCAGGGAATGTCGTCAAGTACAGACCAGCTCGAAGTAACTAGAGCATCGCTACCAACAGTGTTCGCCAGGCCAGCTTAAATGACCTTGGGGGCGAGAAAAGAGCGAGGCGGGATCATGGTGGTCACCCCATAAACAAATTTCAAACCCTAATTTGCTTTTAATCTTTTAATGAGACTTGAGAAAAGATACTAAAATCTGCACCGAAGAAGACATGGCTTTGTATGTAGTGCTCATAATTGTTTTTCTTATTGAATTAGAAAACATGGCTGGTGACAGGAACTACCATTTGTAGGTCTCGCGGCCTCTTGTAGCTTCCTTATTTTCTTATGTTCTTATGACTGCTACTGAGCCTTAGCGAACACTGGACAGTATAAAACTACGAACAATAAGTTACGTGGAAGAAGGTTACCACTCCTACACTTTGGCTTCACGTTAATGAGGTTAAGTGCAGAAAGGCGCCAACCTGTTTCTCCCCGCGTGCAAATATTTAGTTTTTTTGTGATATTTTTGTTTTAAGTACCAATAAAAGCTGGATTCAGTTTGGGATTCACCACCAAAGCTGTAGTGGCATTGACAATAAATAATTACCACCGCAGACAGCTTTGTGGCGTGCTAGGAGACAGGAGGTTGGGGTATACAGTTTTACATAGACATCTATCTTACCCAGAAAGCGTTGTGCATACTTGGATTATTAGTCAGAACAACCAATACATTGTGCTTGTATTATAATCACGATACTTGGAACATATCACAAATAATAGTAGACGCCCATACGAGGCTCAACTGGAATGGTGACAAAAGCCCACTGATCAAAACAAAATCAAGCTGACTTGTGTCGTCTTGCTCGTCGCTCGCAACACAAACACACACTAAGACACAGGCGCAAGGCAAGATATATGTAACAAAGAAGCGGTTTTGAAATTTTTAACGCCACTGGACAATAATTTTAACCTTGCTTTTCAAAATCCTAGGTGACCCCATGCATTACAAAGTGTGCTATAATTACTTTTTTTTTCTATTTCCAGTTTACAAACCACAACCACCAAGAAGCAGCAGGGGACAATAGGGTGATATACGGCCATGGGTCACTTTTTTTTAACTCTTCCTCGAAATTCAACATTATTTCTCTCTTGCGCTCTCTTACTCTCTCTTACTTTCTCACACTCTCGCTCTTTCACTCTCTCGCTCACTTGCTCGCTCTTTCACTCTCTCGCTCTCTCTCGCTCGTTCCACTACTTTGTGCTACCAGACACCAAGGGGGATCGCCCGGCACCTGGCGTAATAAGGCCTTGTGATGATGTCTAGGAGGGAGTGGTGGATGGATGGCAGGCGCTCAGTGGGCGAACACCTTGGCGAGTACGGTAGCGACCACCAGGGACGGCAAGGACGCGCTCAGCAGGGCCGCCCCGTTCTCTTTGTCGCTGGAAGATGCCTCTGCAACGGGGTAACGAAAAGTCAATCTCGGCAGCCACCAGATCTCATGCAATTTTAGTCCTCCTCTATAAATTTTCTAGATCAACTGACATCAAGTAGTGAAGGTAGTATTCAATTCATCTTGTAGATTTTGATCTCCTCTTTGGTGGACCGACATGAGGCTTCCTTCAGTGGCTAGGCCGAGCTTCCACAACCCATACCACACATCATAATTATATCAAATAGGAATATAAAAGAAAGGTCAATCACTATTAACTCAATCAATCCACATTACATCACTGATTATTAAATTGGAAAATAAACAATTAATTATCTTTTTATGGGCATATTTCCTTACTTTGATTTTAGCATTTGATAGTGATGCAAACTTCTGCTCACGTATTTATAAGATGATACAATATATATTCTTAGAGGCAGTTAATCAGGGTCAAGTATGCTTCATGCCCAATGCAAACCCCTTAAAAGTTAATTGATACTAGTCATTGGCATTCAACACAACTGTTAAACCCATTTACAGCCAGCAAATTGTGGTACTGTATGATATCCAGAGTTATTGTTAGCCAGGCGCATTCACTACAGCAGTAATTAAGGAAAGGGGACGCTGGATATAGCCTATCACCTACAAGGGATTAATACAGTTAAGAACACATGCAGCAAACACACATACCAAAAAAAGAAAAAAAGAAAAAAAAAAAAGTTCAACCGAATCATTCAAGGGTTGGTCATATTTGTCCTTTCATACACTACACACAAACAGCCTGTCCAGTCATATCTCTGGGATTGATTCTTTAATTAAACAACATTGTCACGAGTGTAACCCAACCACTCGGGGGAGGAAAAGATAAAGCCATGGTCGGTTTTTTTTCTGGAGGGTCGTGAATCGTGATGGTTGGCCCTCGCCCGTTGGTGGCGCAGGCTGGATTTTTATACTGGTTGGTTTTATGGCGTAAAATAAAGCTAAATTACTATAGCCTACAACTCTTTCATACATTTAAAGTTCAAAATATTCCTCTCCGCTAGAACATGAGATAAGCTTGACTAGTATATTGATAAAAGTTTCTATCTCATAAGCCTGAAGGTAGTCACACCAATGTTTGCCAAAGTGATAACTGTACGACGTATTTTCACAAACTACGACAAATTAACACAAATTCACTGGAAAGGGGAATGGGTGTCCTCGAAGTCGCCCCCACGGTCCACCTCCCTACAACACCCTATCCTACCTTGAGGCAACTCTATCAAAAGTCAACATGAATGAAAGATTCCACCGTCACCACCACTATCACAATCACCGCCGTTTCGCCACCACCAGCACATAGCGACGGGAAATCTAGATAACATGTAAATACGTGGAAAAAGTTCACGTGTCATTCGCCGCTGAGTGACTGTCAAGGAATAATGTTTTTTTCTCTCAATCAATGAGTCTTAATAACATCGTCTTGGAAGGAATCGCGTGCGTGCCAGGCGGTTCTTCCTCGACCTGCGTTCCCTCGAGACTGTAAACAACAACACCACCACCACCACCCCAAGACGTGTTGCGATAACTAACACATATCAGTTTATTCCTCCCTGCAACACTTACTCTCACTCACTCACACACACACACACACACTATGGAAACTTAAGTGAAAGAAACTGAGCGACCGAAACAGCGAAATCAGTAATAGTCAGCGACACACGCATAATATCTTCGAATCCCTGCGCAGTGTTACCAATAAAAGAACATATGAAGCGTCAAAAAACATCATAATGAATCCTATTTGTGTTTTTCATAATCTGTGTTTTCATATTTCACCAAGAAAATCGACGTTCCCGCTAAGAAAAAGTCAGCTTGTTTTACATATGAATTGTTTGAAACTTAATAATGGCGACAACAAGGATGACAATGAAAGTAATAATAGCAATAAAAATAATAATGATGAATAATGTGGTGACTTGCAGACAATGAATGGACTCTCGGGGTCAAATTTACAGCGGACAGTTTTAATTCAATGTTATAACACTAAATCAAAAGCTTGCATAAATAAAAACTAGAGAAATACGATATACTTTGTCAAGGTCTCGCACAACAATTCTGGCGCAGCCTTGTCCTGCCGCAGCCAAGAGTGGGCGAGAAGTGACCGAAGTAACACGTATTATCTCCGTATTGTTCGAGATTAGACTTTATTTTCTTCCTTGAATGGTTCTGTGTGTGTGTGTGTATGTGTGTGTGTGTGTGTGTGTGTGGAGGGATGTAAGGTTGAAGGGAATTATGATTGTGGAAGAAATTATATATATATATATTCAAATGCAGCAGTGAGATTTACATTTCCGAGTACGACGAGGCTTCAATATTGTTGACACGTGCGTGTTTGTGTGAGATAGAGAGAGCGAGAGAGAGCGAGAGATTGAGAGCGAGAGCGAGAGCGAGAGCGAGAGCGAGAGCGAGAGAGCGAGAGGTCAGAAAAGCAAATAGGTTTTTTATATTCATGTCCTCTGAACCCAGGCAAATGTTTGAGGGGGGGGGGAGAGAGAGAGAGAGAGAGAGAGAGAGAGAGAGAGAGAGAGAGAGAGAGAGAGAGAGAGAGAGAGAGAGAGAGAGAGAGAGAGAGAGAGAGAGAGAGAGAGAGAGAGAGAGAGAGAGAGAGAGAGAGAGAGAGAGAGAGAGAGAGAGAGAGAGAGAGAGAGAGAGAAAGCATGGTTGAATGATGTTGGTTTTGATGTTTTATATTTTGACTTCCAAACTACTATGCTCAAAAGTACCGTACGAGCGGTAAAAATGCAAATGCGGCAAAACCAAAGTTGAACGTACGAGCCAATTTGTTTATAGCGCCGCCCCGCCCTGTCCTGTCCTCCCACCACTTTCACCTCCACGCCTTCCCATCCACATCCCATACAGCTCACCTCACCATGTCCTGTCCCATAACACCTAATGAACTATTGGTGAGAGCAAAACCTAGAGACTCTAGGTTTTCTAACCTCTTAGACTCTAGAGTCCTTACTGGACTCTAGGTCTTGGGTGAGAGGGCTAAAAACTCATACTTGAAAGGGCGAGTTAAAACTAATCTTTAACAATTAACTCATTTTTCCAGTATTATGTATTTCATGTTTCCAAGACTAATGTGTGAGGGACCTTGTGAGAGGACTAAAAACACTATACCTGCGAGGACGAGTTAAAACAGTAATCTTTATAACACTTCACTTTTCCTGCGATATTTCTCTCATGTTTCCAAGACTAATGCTTTTTGTTGTGTGAGGGAATGACTGTCTCCACACACACAGACACACATACACACACACCCACACACACTGTAGACGAAAGGGCGCACTCTTCCAGCGATTAGAGAAAGGTGACATGATACCCTTAGGTTAGGTTTGAATACTAAGGAAGAGAATCATAAAGGTTAAGGAAAGAAAAAAGGATTTGAACGAGACTGAGAAGCTACAGTAGAGAAGACATCAAGAGTCAACATCATCGAAGGCCAAAGAAAAGGAATCATAGGGAATATATACAAGAAAAAAAAAGCGTACTACTTTATAATATGGAGGGAAAATGAGGGGGAAAGGGAATCAAACTACACTATCAGGAGAGTAACACTGCGGTACTTAAGACTGAGTAAAGCTATGGAACAAGGACTTAGTATATAGCAGTAATATTAGAGCAATCTTTGACCTTTACATTAGAAGCACTGCAGGACAAAGGAATACTGGAATAATAATACTTAAAATGCTATATAGTACCACATCAAGCGAGGTCATTAGATCTATACTTAATCGTAGTTCAATAATCTACAACTTGCTGTTTAGTTCACGCATTAGAGGCAGATTGGGGGGGGGGAGGGGATGTGGAGGGATGTAATGGGAGGGGAAGGAAGGTATAAGAAAAGGGAAAGTATTGGGGAAAAAAGGGGAAGATATAGGATGAATCATTTTAAGGATTTGAATGAGAGGATGAAGTGGGTAAGATTTCAGACAGAGGCATTTAGACATACTTATAAATTATAGTAGTAAGAGAGAAAGAGAGAGTAAAATAGATAGAGAAAAAGAGAGAAAAAGAGAAAGAGTAAGAGTAAGAGAAAGAGAAAGAGAAAGAGTAAGAGAAAGAGAGTAAGAGTAAGAGAAAGAAAAAGAGTAAGAGTAAGAGAAAGAGAGTAAGAGTAAGAGAAAGAAAAAGAGAAAGAGTAAGAGAAAGAGAGTAAGAGTAAGAGTAAGAGAAAGAAAAAGAGTAAGAGTAAGAGAAAGAGAGTAAGAGTAAGAGAAAGAGAGTAAGATAAAGAGAGTAAGAGAAAGAGAAAGAGAGTAAGAGAAAGAGAAAGAAAGAGAAAGAGAAAGAGAAAGAGTAAGAGTGAGTGAGAGTGAGAGTGAGTGAGTGAGAGTGAGTGAGAGAGAGAGAGGAGGAAAAAAAAAGAGAGAGAGAGAGAGAGAGAGAGAGAGAGAGAGAGAGGAGAGAGGAGAGAGAGAGAGAGAGAGAGAGAGAGAGAGAGGAGGAGAGAGAGAGAGAGAGAGAGAGAGAGAGAAGAGGAAAAAAAAAAGAGAGAGAGAGAAGAGAGAGAGAGAGGAGAGAGAGAGAGAGAGAGAGAGAGGAGAGGAGAGAGAAGAGAGAAAGAGGAAAAAAAAAAGAGAGAGAGAGAGAGAGAGAGAGAGAGGAGAGAGAGAGAGAGAGAGGAGAGAGAGAGGAGAGAGAGAGAGAGAGAGAGTTAAACACACATACACACTACTGGGTTTCACAAGGCTCAGTCAGGTTAATATCGCGTCACTGCCGGTCGAGACTCATTCCAGGAGGTCACAAATCCCTCCACACAGGTGCGCACAGGTGACACTGATGTTAGTACTATAGCGATACTTGTCCTGCGGCTTCCCTGTCCTTCAAAAGTGGAAGAATCAAATAATGTAACCAATACTTTCAGAATTATTGAAACACTGTCTGAGTGAATGCAAGAATAACCTAACCTAATTATTAACCCCTTCACGCCCAGAACGTAATTTCCATTGTAATTTGGGTACCATTAGACGCTTTTTAATGCATATAAGCAATATTTTATAGATATGACCTGTTTAGTATCGTTGTCCTAACTAATTTGGTATATTCAGCTACTTTTCGTAATTTTATGGCTCGACAACACAAGATTTTTTTTATGGCAAAGGAAAGATCCGGGCGTGAAGGGGTTAAGGTCGAGAACTATGGCAAATCAGATTAGTTTACATTCATATTGACTATTAAGGCAACGTATTGATGAATATTAAGTGCTTTCTTCATTCAAGTTATAACAATTGGTTGAAAAAATAACGCTATCTCTCATATAGTCACACAGCGGCGCGTGTTTGCAATTGTGAACCTGAAATGATTTACAAGGTCACGCCTCAAGACAAAGCTTTCTTCCCACACCTGATTACAAGGTAAGGAGGTTCTGCTTGTCCTAATTCTCTATTGAGGACTACCATGAAAAGATCAAATAAAGTAAATCATCTGTAATTTGAGATGTAACGTTGGTTCTATTCAATATGCACCGAAATCGACAGCTCTCCTAAACACCTGTGGCCAAGGGAAGCACTGACCGCCTGTCTCGAATTATTCTTAACCCCTTCACGCCCAGATTTTTCCTTTGTTATATAAAATCGTATGTTGTTAGCCATAGAATTACGAAAAGTGTCTAAATAAACCAAATTAGCTAGTGGACAAGGATACTAAACCGGTCATATCTATAAAAACATTGCCTATATTCATTAAAAATCATCTAAGGTACATCTTAATGTTAATCAAACTGCAATGAAAATTACGTTCTGGGCCTCAAGGGATTAAGGTTTTATGTAAAACTAATGCAAGTTTTTGTAAGAGATTTAAATAAACGCCTGTCTGAGAAGGACACTAATGCACTAGATCACACGCCCCGACAGCTATCCTTTTGTTTGATTCAATAAGCACCGAAAAGAACAGCTATCCTAGACACCTGTGGCAAGGGAGCACTGACCGTCTTGTATCAGAGGGACAATAACGCATTACAGTCTTTCCAATGTATCAAGTTACTTTAGTCGCTTTAATTTCTACCCATTACCATTATAATTATATATACATTCCTACTCTCCCCCTATGGTGAGCGAACAATACCTCCCTCACTAGGGGGGGGACAAAACTACCACTCTACTAATTGAGAGGGTGGTTGGTGGATAATTTCTACAGGTGACTTGATAAAATGGAAAGACTAGATCACACGCCCCCTGGAGGTGAGTCTCGCCCGGCGTGGTGGCGTGCGGGAGGTCAGGTCAGGTCGCGTTGAGGCCACACCAGCCAGCCAGCCATGCACAACACAGCCACACCCACTCACCAGCATCTGCCACATCCTCATTCTCCACATATTCCTCCTCCTCCTCCTCCTCCTCCTCATCCTCATCCCCCTCCTCCTCCTCATCAACCATCATCTCCTTCCCCTCCATCTTGGCCTTCTCCACGAGGCCGTCACTTGGAGAAACTGAAAAAACTGCCAAGGTTGGGAGTGTTACCAAGGATAACAGTGTTCTGGGGTGTTACGGAATACAGGAAGATGCACTGGGCGAAGAAGTCCAATCGCTTCCTCAAGGCGCACCACTAAACAGACAGCTGGACAATGGTCACCTAGTGGCTGTAAGGGCTGCCCTGCACACGCACACGCACACACGCACGCACGCACACACACACACACTGCACATATTGAATCTAACACTCTTTACTTTTCTTCGTAACCTATCAAAAGGGGACATTGGAACTAGGGCAGACATGCTCATTGAAAAAAATAAAAAGACTGGACATTGATAAGTCTGCCACATCCACATTAAACTCATGTTGAAAAATCTTGATATTCAGGCTTTTGGATGCAGAGCCTGTACATCTACTTCAACAAAACCACATAGATTGATAAATTAAATGATTATGAATCTTTTACTTTAAATAAAAAATGGCCAATTATGTAATGACTAATAGATATAAACATAGCAAAACAATCATCAGAACTTCATGGGTTTTAATTAATGCTATGCTACAAATATTCACCTTTCTGAAAAACGAACACTAGGAACAAGAGTCCAATTGACTAAAACTACTTATTTTTTCTATTATCTATAAAGTTATGAAAACACACACAGAGAGAGAAGAGAGAAGAGAGAAGAGAGAGAGAGAGAGAGAGAGAGAGAGAGAGAGAGAGAGAGGAGAGAGAGAGAGAGAGAGAGAGAAGAGAGAGAGAGAGAGGAGAGGAGAGGAGAGAGAGAGAGGAGAGAGAGAGAGAGAGAGAGAGAGAGAGAGAGAGAGAGAGAGACGAGAGAGAGAGAGGAGAGAGAGAGAGAGAGGAGAGAGAGAGAGAGAGAGAGAGAGAGAGGAGACACAGACATAGACAGACAGACAGACAGACACAGATACAGACAGACAGATACAGACAGACAGACAGAGAGAAAAAAAAACTACAGCAACAACCCACCATCAGTCTCAGTTTGTGCCTTCTCCGTGGTGCTTGCTTGCCCTTCCGCTTCAGGCTGTGGTTCAGCGGCGTCATCAGCACCAGCAGCGGCGGGGGCATCAGCACCATCAGCAGCCGGAGCATCAACAGCAGCCGGAGCATCAACAGCGGTAGGCTTGGGTTCAGTCTCCTGTCCGGTCACCACATTGCCCCACAGAGCCACACACAGCAGGGCAACCACCACGCAGACACGAGCCTTCATCTGCAAGGAAGAATGATGGTCAGTTTTATTAGGGAGTTTTAACCCCTTGAGACCCAGAGCGTAATTTCCATTGTAATTTGGGTACCATTAGAAGAGTTTTAGTGAATATAAGCAATATGTAATAGATATGACCTGTTTAGTATCCTCACCGACTAACTAATTTGGTATATTCAGTTACTTTTCTTAATTCTATGGCTCGATAACATGCATTTTTTTATAGCAAAGAAAAGATCTGGGCGTGAAGGGGTAAAAAAGAGGCTGCTTGTAGATAATGTATTTCATGGATGAGGATGAAAGGTGGATGTAGGTAGTAGTGTTCAGTAACAGGAACTACCACGTGTAGGTCTCGTGGCCTCTTGTCACTAACTATTTATTTTCCTATGTTCTTTTAACGTTCATTATCCTGTGCCGCCTCTTCCATAGGACAGATTTAGGATGACATCAGTACAAACGTTCGTGTGTGTGTGTGTGTATTTACCTAGTTGTATTTAACTAACACATTTCAGGGCCTGAGCTAAACTTGTATGGTCCCGTCTTTATATCTACATCTATCCAGTCTTTCCTTCAAGTGCGCGTGCGCGTGCGTGTGTGTGTGTGTGTGTGTGTGTGTGTGTGTGTGTGTGTGTGTCCCTTTAGTCACGTGAGTTATACAAAGGGTGCTGTTGATAACTCTACAATAGTGTGGTTTGATGATCCTTAGCTATAATGTCGGATATGTAGCCAGGAATGAAAGAAATCCACGCTCCTGCTGTCCAGTTATATTTTCAAGTTCCTAAAAATATGCACCTACATAACTGTTATCAATTTTCTGCCTCTATATTTTGTTTACTAAATTATTATTATTACACTTATTATTATCATTACACTTATTATTATCATTACACTTATTATTATTATTACACTTATTATTATCATTACACTTATTATTATCATTACACTTATTATTATTATTACACTTATTATTATTATTACACTTATTATTATTATTACACTTATTATTATTATTACACTTATTATTATTATTACACTTATTATTATTATTACACTTATTATTATTATTACACTTATTATTATTATTACACTTATTATTATCATTACACTTATTATTATCATTACACTTATTATTATTATTACACTTATTATTATTATTACACTTATTATTATTATTACACTTATTATTATTATTACACTTATTATTATTATTACACTTATTATTATTATTATTACATGATTGTTCTATAATATATAAAGTATGGAAGACTCTAATAAAGTGTGATGGCATATTTTGTAAACACCACCATCACCCACTAGAAGAAAAAAAGAGAGAGAGAGGACAAACACCCTCCTATACTAGCAATTACTTAAAAAAAAAAGGGTCGCCTGACTCATCACTTATCACTTGTCCCCACCCATCGAGCCAGACAGCCCCCCCCACCCCCCCCACTGTCTCCCCGCCGCCACTCCCATTGACCCAAACTACGTGACGCCACCACCGCCTCGCCGACCATTAACCTTTCACATTGTTACACACACACACACACACACACACACACACACACACACACCACACACACACACACACACACACACACACACACACACACCACACACACACACACACACACACACACACACACACACACACACACACACACACACACACACACACACACACCACACACCCCACACACACACACACACACACACACACACACACACACACACACACACACACACACCACACACACACACACACACACACACACACACCACACACACACACACACACACACACACACACACACACACACACACACACACACACACACACACACACACACACACACACACACACACACACACACACACACACACACACACACACACACACACACACACACACACACACACACACACAACACACACACACACACACACACACACACACACACCACACACACACACACACACACACACACACACACACACACACACACACACACACACACACACACACAACACACACACACACACACACACACACACACACAAAACACATTAATTTTCATATCTTTTTATTTCCTCTTTTGTGTTATTCGCTTTTACTAAATTTCCTTATTTCATTTTTTTTTGTGTGAGTATTTTTTTTTCGGAAGTTTTTGTCATTAACGCCGGTAGTAGTATAGAGTGATCCCCATTTCCCCCTTACGTGGTATGGTTTTTCCCTTAGTCTCTTATTACAATATTCATAAACCGTTCATCATTATTACTAACACACGCACAAAAAAAAATATAACACGTAGCACTTATGAAAACTGAATCAGCATAAATCCGTATCTCATTTTTTTTTTCGTCAACGAGGACGATATGCGATAACACAGACTAGAAAGAGAACAAAAAAAGTAGGAAGAGACACTTGAGTTGATGGGGATGATATAGGAGAGGAGGAAGGGGGAAGGGGTATGGTTACAGGGAGTTTCGTACACAAGTTGTTTCGTACCCAGGTTTTGTTAGTAGTTTCGTACACAGATTTGGAGTTTTTTCGTACATACCTGGTGTCGTTTCGTAACTCTAGTAGTCAAGTTCAACTCTGAGCTGAGTGTACGAAACGACTATGGTTTCATATAGACTACGAAACAACTTTTTGATGTACAAATCTACTGATGTACGAAACAACTTGTGTACGAATTGACTACACCCCAGGGGTATGACCTAATCTAACCTGACCTGAACTAAACTAATCTTCACGTTATTTGCCTCCATACGTCCTGTACCCCTACCTTTCCTCCTCTCCCCTCTCTTTCCCCTCCCCAACACCAATAGTGAGCTTCGTGTACATGTTCGTTTCCGCACAAATACACGAACACCATAAACAACAACACCAGAATTGTTACGATCACTTTCCATGTCAGGGCTGGAGGGATGCGTGCGAAGAGGGTGGGTGAGGGGGGGTGTAGGGGGTGTCCTTAGAGGGGAAACGGGAGGGGTTGGGGGAGGAGGGGGATTCTTTAGATGGGGAAAGATAAGGTGGGTGGGTCGGTGGGTCTTCGTTAAGGGGAGGGGAAGCTGTGGTGGGCAATAGCGGTAACTACATGGAAAAAAATAAGGTAATATAACTTATATATAACGACAAAACTTTATTACGGCAAGGCAGGATAGAATAATGAATGAGAGAGAGAGAGAGAGAGGAGAGAGAGAGGGGAGAGGAGAGAGAGAGAGAGAGAGAGAGAGAGAGAGAGAGAGAGAGAGACTCCACTATCACAAGAAGAAATGTTTGATTAAGACGAACGTTCGCATTTTGTCTCAATCAGCCTCACACGACCTTCTCACCTTCGACCTTCCGACCTCGCATACGGACAACAAGGGAAGGTCTGAGTCTGGATATAGAAGGATAACGAGGTAGAGAAGGATGGTGCGAGAGTAAGCAGAGATGAGAAACTGAAGGATTAAGAATAAGGGAAAGATGGAAGGTGGAAGGAGGAAGGAGAAGGTGAATTAAGGTGGAAGGAGGAAGGAGAAAGGGTGAATTAAGGTGGAAGAAGGAAGGAGAAAGGGTGAATTAAGGTGGGAAAGGGGGAAGGGGAAAAAGGGGGAATTAAGGTGGAAGGGGGAAGGGAAAGGGTGAATTAAGGTGGAAGGAGGAAGGAGAAAGGGTGAATTAAGGTGGAAGGAGGAAGGGGGAATTAAGGTGGAAAGGGGGAAGGGAAGGGTGAATTAAGGTGGGAAGGGGGAAAGGGGAAAGGGTGAATTAAGGTGGAAGGTGGGAAAGGGGAAAGGGTGAATTAAGGTGGAAGAAGGAAGGAGGAAGGGTGAATTAAGGTGGAAGGAGGAGGAGAAAGGGTGAATTAAGGTGGAAGGAGGAAGGAGAAAGGGTGATTAAGGTGGAAAAAAGGAAGGAGAAAGGGTGAATTAAGGTGGAAAAAGGAAGGAGAAAGGGTGAATTAAAATGGAAGGAGAAGGAGAAAGGGTGAATTTAAGGTGGAAGGAGGAAGGGTGAATTAAGGTGGAAGGAGGGAAAGGAGAAAGGGTGAATTAAAAGGGGGAAGGAGAAGGAGAAAGGGTGAATTAAGGTGGAAGGAGGAAGGGTGAATTAAGGTGGAAGAAGGAAGGAGAAAGGGTGAATTAAAGTGGAAGAAAGGGAAAGGGGAAGGGTGAATTAAGGTGGAAGGAGGAAGGAGAAGGGGAATTAAGGTGGAAGGAGGAAGGAGAAAGGGTGAATTAAGGTGGAAGGAGGAAGGAGAAAGGGTGAATTAAGGTGGAGGAGGAAGGGTGAATTAAGGTGGAGAGGGAAGGAGAAAGGGGTGAATTAAGGTGGGAAAGGAGGAAGGAGAAAGGGGGAATTAAGGTGGAAGGAGGAAGGGTGAATTAAAGGGGGAAGAAGGAAGGAGAAAGGGTGAATTAAGGTGGAAGGAGGAAGGAGAAAGGGTGAATTAAGGTGGAAGGAGGAAAGGGGAAACGTGAAATTTAAAGGGGGAAGGAGGAAGGGTGAATTAGGTGGAAAAAGGAAGGAGAAAGGGTGAATTAAGGTGGAAGGAGGAAGGAGAAAGGGTGAATTAAGGTGGAAGGAGGAAGGGAAAGGGTGAATTAAGGTGGAAGAAGAAGGAGAAAGGGTGAATTAAGGTGGAAGAAGGAAGGGGGAAGGGTGAATTAAGGTGGAAGGAGGGAAAGGGGGAATTAAGGTGGAAGGAGGAGGAGAAAGGGTGAATTAAGGTGGAAGGAGGAAAGGGGAAAGGGTGAATTAAGGGGGGAAGGTGGAAGGAGAAAGGGTGAATTAAGGTGGAAGAAGGAAGGAGAAAGGGTGAATTAAAGGTGGAAGGAGGGAAAGGGGAAAGGGTGAATTAAGGTGGAAGGAGGAAGGAGAAAGGGTGAATTAAGGTGGAAGGGGGAAGGAGAAAGGGTGAATTAAGGTGGAAGGTGGAAGGAGAAAGGGTGAATTAAGGTGGAAGAAGGAAGGAGAAAGGGTGAATTAAGGTGGAAGGAGGAAAGAGAAAGGGTGAATTAAGGTGGAAGGAGGAAAGAGAAAGGGTGAATTAAGGTGGAAGAAGGAAGGAGGAAGGGTGAATTAAGGTGGAAGGAGGAAGGAGAAAGGGTGAATTAAGGTGGAAGGAGGAAGGAGGAAGGGTGAATTAAGGTGGAAGGAGGAAGGATGAATTAAGGTGGAAGGAGGAAAGAGAAAGGATGAATTAAGGTGGAAGGTGGAAGGTGAAAGGTGGCAGGTGGAAGGAGGAAGGATCAATGAATTAGGGTAATTTATCATTTATCTTCTACTTCCTTCTATGTTGCTATTACATGAACAGTCTCTTCCCCTCCTCTCCCCCTCCCTCTCTTCTGTCCTATTCTGTCCAATTCTCCTGTCTCTTCACTGTCCAATTCTCCTGTCTCTTCACTGTCCAATTCTCCTGTCTCTTCACTGTCCTAGTCTCCTGTCTCTTCACTGTCCTAGTCTCCTGTCTCTTCACTGTCCTAGTCTCCTGTCTCTTCACTGTCCAATTCTCCTGTCTCTTCACTGTCCTAGTCTCCTGTCTCTTCACTGTCCAATTCTCCTGTCTCTTCACTGTCCAATTCTCCTGTCTCCCCTTCATTTTTTCTGTCCCTAGTCTCCTGTCTCTTCACTGCCTAGTCTCCTGTCTCTTCACTGTCCTAGTCCTCCTGTCTCTTCACTGTCCTAGTCTCCTGGGCTCTTCACTGTCCTAGTCTCCTGTCTCTTCACTGTCCTAGTCCCTTTTCTCTTCACTGTCCTAGTCTCCTGTCTCTTCACGTCCTAGTCTCCTTGTCTCTTCACTGTCCTAGTCCCCCTTGTCTCTTCACTGTCCTAGTCCCTTGTCTCTTCACTGTCCTATCCCCCTTGTCTCTTCACTGTCCTAGTCTCCTTGTCTCTTCACTGTCCTAGTCTCCTTGTCTCTTCACTGTCCTAGTCTCCTTGTCTCTTCACTGTCCTAGTCTCCTTGTCTCTTCACTGTCCTAGTCTCCTTGTCTCTTCACTGTCCTAGTCTCCTTGTCTCTTCACTGTCCTAGTCCCCTTTGTCTCTTCACTGTCCTAGTCTCCCGTCTCTTCACTGTCCTAGTCCCCTTTGTCTCTTCACTGTCCTAGTCTCCTTGTCTTTTCACGGGTCCTAGTCCCTTGTCTCTTCACTGTCCTAGTCTCCTTGTCTCTTCACTGTCCTAGTCTCCTTGTCTCTTCACTGTCCTAGTCTCCTTGTCTCTTCACTGTCCTAGTCTCCTTGTCTCTTAAACTGTCCTAGTCCCCTTTGTCTCTTCACTGTCCTAGTCTCCTGTCTCTTCACTGTCCTAGTCCCCTTTGTCTCTTCACTGTCCTAGTCTCCTTGTCTCTTCACTGTCCTAGTCCCCTTTGTCTCTTCACTGTCCTAGTCTCCTTGTCTCTTCACTGTCCTAGTCTCCTTGTCTCTTCACTGTCCTAGTCTCCTTGTCTCTTCACTGTCCTAGTCCCCTTTGTCTTTCACTGTCCTAGTCTCTTGTCTCTTCACTGTCCTAGTCCCCTTTGTCTCTTCACTGTCCTAGTCTCCTTGTCTCTTCACTGTCCTAGTCCCCTTGCCTTCACTGTCCTAGTCTCCTTGTCTCTTCACTGTCCTAGTCCCCTTTGTCTCTTCACTGTCCTAGTCTCCTGTCCTCTTCACTGTCCTAGTCTCCTGTCTCTTCACTGTCCTAGTCTCCTGTCTCTTCACTGTCCTGTCTCCTGTCTCTCACTGTCCTAGTCTCCTGTCTCTTCACTGTCCTAGTCCCTGTCCTCTTCACTGTCCAAAGTCTCCTGTCTCTTCACTGTCCTAGTCTCCTGTCTCTTCACTTTTCCTAGTCCTCCGTCTCTTCACTGTCCTAGTCTCCTGTCTCTTCACTGTCCCTAGTCTCCTGTCTTTTCCCACTGTCCTAGTCTCCTGTCTCTTCACTGTCCTAGTCTCCTGTCTCTTCACTGTCCTAGTCTCCTGTCTCTTCACTGTCCTAGTCTCCTGTCTCTTCACTGTCCTAGTCTCCTGTCTCTTCACTGTCCTAGTCTCCTGTCTCTTCACTGTCCTAGTCTCCTGTCTCTTCACTGTCCTAGTCTTTCTCTCACTGTCCTAGTCTCCTGTCTCTTCACTGTCCTAGTCTCCTGTCTCTTCCTGTCCAGTCTCCTGTCTTTCACTGTCCTAGTCTCCTGTCTTTTCCTGTCCTAGTCTCCTGTCTCTTCATGTCCTAGTCTCCTGTCTCTTCACTGTCCTAGTCTCCTGTTCTCACTGTCCTAGTCTCCTGTCTTTTCACTGTCCTAGTCCCCTGTCTCTTCACTGCCCTAGTCTCCTGTCTTTTCACTGCCCTAGTCTCCTGTCTCTTCACCCCCCTAGGTCTCCTGTCTCTTCACTGTCCAAAGTCTCCTGTCTCTTCACTGTCCTAGTCCCCCTTTCTCTGTCTGTCCTAGTCTCCTGTCCTTCACTGTCCTAGTCTCCTGTCTCTTCACTGTCTAGTCTCCTGTCTCTTCACTGTCCTAGTCTCCTGTCTCTTCACTGTCCTAGTCTCCTGTCTCTTCACTGTCCTAGTCTCCTGTCTCTTCACTGTCCTAGTCTCCTGTCTCTTCACTGTCCTAGTCTCCTGTCTCTTCACTGTCCTAGTCTCCTGTCTCTTCACTGTCCTAGTCTCCTGTCTCTTCACTGTCCTAGTCTCCTGTCTCTTCACTGTCCTAGTCTCCTGTCTCTTCACTGTCCTAGTCTCCTGTCTCTTCACTGTCCTAGTCTCCTGTCTCTTCACTGTCCTAGTCTCCTGTCTCTTCACTGTCCTAGTCTCCTGTCTCTTCACTGTCCTAGTCTCCTGTCTCTTCACTGTCCTAGTCTCCTCTCTTCACTGTCCTAGTCTCCTGTCTCTTCACTGTCCTAGTCTCCTGTCTCTTAAACTGTCTAGTCTCCTGTCTCTTCATGTCCTAGTCTCCTGTCTCTTCACTGCCCTTTATCTCCTGTCTCTTCACTGTCCTAGTCTCCTGTCTCCCCTTCCAGCTATCCCCTCACGTCTCCCTGTCTCTTCACTGTCCTAGTCTCTTGTCTCTTCACTGTACTATCTCCTGTCTCTTCACTGTCCTAGTCTCCTGTCTCTTCACTGTCCTAGTCTCCTGTCTCTTCACTGTCCTAGTCTCCTGTCTCTTCACTGTCCTAGTCTCCTGTCTCTTCACTGTCCTAGTCTCCTGTCTCTTCACTGTCCTAGTCTCCTGTCTCTTAAACTGTCCTAGCCCTCTTGTCTCTTCACTGTCCTAGTCTCCTGTCTCTTCACAGTCCTAGTCTCCTGTCTCTTCACAGTCCTAGTCTCCTGTCTCTTCACTGTCCTAGTCTCCTGTCTCTTCACTGTCCTAGTCTCTTGTCTCTTCACTGTACTATCTCCCAGCCTCGTTTCAATATTAGCTTTCTTTTTCTTCCTCTCCCTTTTCTCCTCCTACACTCTATCCATATTAATTAAACTTGGGTTGGGTTGGGTTGGGTTGGGTTGGGTTGGGTTGGGTTGGGTTAGATTAGGTTGGGTCTCTCTTCTTACTCCTCCTTCTTCTAACACTCACATTTCTTTTACATTTTGTCTTCATCCTTTCTTCTCTCGTTTCGATCATAATCTTTTATAGTCACTCCTCCCCCCTTCCTTCCTTTCTCTCCTACCTTCCCTCCCGCCTTCTCCGTCTTACACAATCCGCCCCTGTTGGTGAGTAGGTGAAAAGCCAGCTATGCCACTCCCCCCCACCAATGCCCCCACCAATGCCCCCACCATACCCCTCCCACACCACTCATCCTTCTCCTGTCCTGCTCCTGATAGTCCTGCTGACCTACTATAACCTGTTCCACACGCACCCAGACCTGCGCAGTCCATAAAACCTTGCACGTTACACACACACAACAACACACACACACAACAGTAAGTCAAGACATGTAGGTATATAATTCTATACTTGAGTGCTAAGTAATACTCATTTATTATACAAGTTTATGTAAGTCAACCTACAATTTGTTCTTTAGAAATATAATATACGTACTGGAAAATAATCATAAAGTGCAAGTGAATCAACTAGATAGAATACAGAGAGAGAATCACGCGAATGTAGCTTATAACAAACATTCTCTCTCTCTCTACCTCTACCTCTCTCTACCTCTACCTCTCTCTACCTCTACCTCTCTCTACCTCTACCTCTCTCTACCTCTACCTCTCTCTACTTCTACCTCTCTCTACCTCTACCTCTCTCTACCTCTACCTCTACCTCTCTCTACCTCTACCTCTACCTCTCTCTACCTCTACCTCTCTCTACCTCTCTCTACCTCTCTCTCTCTCTCTACCTCTCTCTCTCTCTCTACCTCTCTCTCTCTCTCTACCTCTCTCTCTCTCTCTACCTTTCTCTACCTCTCTCTCTCTCTCTCTCCACCTCATACGTAAACAGCTTTCCACGAACGCTTTCTCACCGACTTAATAATTATGATTGGCAGCACTGCGACCTTGAAATCTATTGACTGCCAATCCATTCTTTCTCATAAATCAAACACGGAATCAACTAAATTGAGACTATTTTTTGAGATTATTTGAGTAGCGCGCAAAGTAATATCAGTAGGGCGCAAAATTTCTGAACTCAAAGCAATAAAGGTTTTGAGTATTTTGATATATTTTATTGTTTTTTCTTATATTTTCCTCGTATATTCTGATGTATGTTTGTATGTATGATGTATGATCAGTCTTATCTTGTTGGGTCCAGCCGCAAGTTGGTGTGTGCGGTGTGTGTGCGTGTGTGTATGTGTGTGTATGTGTGTGTGTTGGGGGGGAGTGTGTTCCATTTCGTATACACTTCAAAAAAATATCATATAACTTTTAAAACAATCGACCTTGTTATGAGTTTGTTTTTTGACACTTATCACGGCTAACCTCATTCCAATCCAGTGTTTGTTTCTGGACTGCATCCTAGTCTAGCTTGTCTTACAGTCCTTCTGAAAGACTTCTGTGTCTGTTAATGCATTTTTCCCTACGTATCTTCTTGTTTGAATTTTTGGAGTATTACACAATTGCACTATTATTTAGTAGGCAGCGTGGGAATGCATCGTTGGTGGTAGCTTGTATAAGACGTACGTAATGGGAGAAACTTCTTGGGTTAAAAAAAAAATATGGATTGGGAGTAAATTCTTCGGTGTTTTTTTTTTATTGGGAGTAGATTCTAAGGTAAAAAAAAAAAAAGTACGCAGTGAGAGTAAAATCTTTGGTAACAAAAACAAGAATTTACCCTTAACTCCCACTTTTTTTTTTACATACCTTTTATTAACCAGAATACTTTTTTTTTTACTTTTTTTTATTACTGAAGAATCTACTCCCAATACATACTTCTATTTTTTTTTACCAAGATTTAATCCCACCACATACTTTTTTTAAACCGAAGAATTTACTCCCTTGTATTTTTTTTTTTAACAAAACTTATTCCCACTACGTTTTTTTTTTTACCGAAGAATTTGATCCCACTAAGTACTTTTTTTTTTTTTTACCTAAGAATTCACTCCCACTAAGTACTTTTTTTTTTACCGAAGAATTTACTCCCACCAAGTACTTTTTTTACCGAAGAATTCACTCCCACTAAGTACTTTTTCTTTTTACCATATAATTTAAACTACGTACTTTTTTTTCCGAAGAATTTACTCCCACTAAGTACTTTTTTTTGTTACCGAAGAATTCACTCCCACTAAGTACTTTTTTTACCGGAGAATTTACTCCCACTAAGTACTTTTTTTTTGTTACCGAAGAATTCACTCCCACTAAGTACTTTTTTTTACCGGAGAATTTACTCCCACTAAGTACTTTTTTTTGTTACCGAAGAATTCACTCCCACTAAGTACTTTTTTTACCGGAGAATTTACTCCCACTAAGTACTTTTTTTTTGTTACCGAAGAATTCACTCCCACTAAGTACTTTTTTTTTTACCGAAGAACTTACTCCCACTAAGTACTTTTTTTTTACCGAAGAATTTACTCCCACTAAGTACTTTTTTTTACCGAAGAATTTACTCCCACTAAGTACTTTTTTTACCGAAGAACTTACTCCCACTAAGTACTTTTTTTTTTACCGAAGAATTCACTCCCACTAGGTACATTTTTTTTTACCGAAGAATTCACTCCCACTAAGTACTTTTTTTTTTTTTACCTTAGAAAATACTCCCAATAAAAATAACGTACCGAAGAATTTACTCCCAATCCATACTTTTTTTAACCGAAGAAGTTTCTCCCATTACGTACGTCTCATACAAGCTACCACCAACGATGCATTCCCACACTGCCCTCTAAATAATAGTGGAATTGTATAATACTCCCAAAAATTCCTCCCACAGCTGCAACCCAAAACACCTGTGGCGTCGTGGTCTTCCAACGTATAGAATCTTATTGCCTCATATTGCGCGCATCCTTCATGAGGACAGTTTACTTTTATAGGGTACTTTGTCGCCTGGTTACTCAGTGCCTACCACATTGGGTCTTCTGCTGGCATACACACTACCTACTGTCTTCAAGATGCTCCAAACACTTGCCTCGTAACCCTTTCACGCCCAGATCTTTCCTTTGCTATAAAAAATCTTCTGTTGGTAGCCATCAAATTACGAAAAGTAACTAAATATACCAAATTAGTAAGTGGACAAGGATACTAAACAGGTCATATCTATAAAATATTACTTATATTCACTATTAATCGTCTAATGGTACCCAGATTACAATGGAAATTACGTTCTGGTCCTCAAGGGGTTAATTAAAAGTGGCAATAATAGGACTGTTCTTATTCTCGTGTGTGTGTGTGTGTGTGTGTGTGTGTGTGTGTGTGTGTGTGTGTGTGTGTGTGTGTGTGTGTGTGTGTGTGTGTGTGTGTGTGTGTGTGTGTGTGTGTGTGTGTGTGTGTGTGTGTGTGTGTGTGTGTGTGTGTGTGTGTGTGTGTGTGTGTGTGTGTGTGTGTGTGTGTGTGTGTGTGTGTGTGTGTGTGTGTGTGTGTGTGTGTGTGTGTGTCTCCATGTGTGTGTGCAGGTGTCTCCATGTGTGTGCGTTCATATGTGCGTGTGTATGTGCGCTTTATCCTCTCTCTCCCTCTCTCTGGGTGTGGTCGAATGTTAAAGAGGATAGCATTACCTGTACGCGAGACAGTCTTCATTATAACATTGCCTCGCGTTGGAGAGAGAGAGAGAGAGAGAGAGAGAGAGAGAGAGAGAGAGAGAGAGAGAGAGAGAGAGAGAGAGAGAGAGAGAGAGAGAGAGAGAGAGAGAGAGAGAGAGGATCGAAAATGCAAAACAGGAACAAAACATTGAATAACGGAAGTACAGTGCATACATACATACAAATTCTTGCCCTGAACACCCCTATCAACACACATATGATACTTGTGTGACGGAGGGAGCAGAAAAGTAAACAATAGGCTAAAACAATGGTGATGGAAAAACCGCAAAAAAAATTACCGCGAAAAATAGCGAGAAGAAAATACAGACTCTCACCACCACCCTCACCACCAGGTTGACTCACTCTTCCCCTCATCACCACCACCACCACGACGCCACATGGTCGCTTTCAGTGTTGTGCCACATCCGTATAAATATATATTATACGGATGTGGTACAACAATGAAAGCGAACATGTGGCGTCGTGGCGGTGGTGGTGGCGGCGAGTGAGTCAACCTGGTGGTGAGGGTGGTGGTGAGGGTGGTGAGGGTGGTGGTGGTGAGGGAAACAGTGCCGACCCCACCCCGAGAAAGCAGTTAGAGGAGAGGGATGAGGAGGGGGCTTAACAGGGCACAAGGGACGGGTGGCGAGAGGGCTAGGTCACGCCATTACGTTAAACCGAGTGTGAAGTCAAGCGTTAACCGTCCTCATCTTGTGAAAGCGAAAGGATCTGTAGGAAGTAGGAAGATCTGTTAGGCGAGGTGATACAAGGTTGTGACTATGAAGGCGAAGAAAAGAGAAGGAAGAAAAGGAATGAAGAATGGATCTGTTGGAAAAGTTAGGCGAGGTGATACAAGGTTGTGTACAATAATAATAAGAAAAGAGAAGAAAGGAAAGGAATGGAGAGGTTAGTCTAAAAAAAAAAAAACCTGTTATGTTATAGAAAAGAAGTTACGAAGTCTAAAATAAAAAGAAAGCCGTTATGTTATAGAAAAGGATGGAAAGAAAAGAAGTTATGTTAGAAAAGAGAAAGAAGGAAAGGAATTAAGAGAGGTTATAATTATAGTCTAAATAAAAAGAAAGCCGTTATGTTACAGAAAAGGATGGACAGAAAAGAAGTTACGCAGTGTAAAATAAAAAGAAAGCTGTTCTACAAAGCGTCAAGGGGCTCTGGGACGTCAATTCTTGGGATAATTATAAGTTATTAAAAGACCCCACGCCCTCCAGGGAAAGAGATCATTGATAGTAGAGGCAAGAGGTCAAGGCGAGGTCAAAGGGTCACGGCACCTTAGGATATGTTAATTAAATATCATGTAATTATGGTTACCTGGCAACGGGGAGAGAGAGAGAGAGAGAGAGAGAGAGAGAGAGAGAGAGAGAGAGAGAGAGAGAGAGAGAGAGAGAGAGAGAGAGAGAAAGTAAACAATGATTGTGTTGTGGCAGTGGTTTCCCTTTCCCATCTTCCTTTCTCCCTCTCTCTCTCTCTCTCTCCTCTCTCTCTCTCTCTCTCCTCTCTCTCTCCTCTCTCTCTCTCTCTCTCCACAGCGGCATTTCCTCTCCTTTCAGCCTCACACCATAACTAACTAACCATTTTCATCATAAGTGTCATTTGAGTATTATAATTAATAATACTCCTTACTTTCCAGTTGACCCTATTCTACAAAGCAACTTCTGTTATATATTATATAAAAAAAAATCACCCGTGCAACAGTCATAGGTCACTAGAAAAACCTTCCTTAAGTATAACCTTCGCCGAGCTACACTAATAACACTTAGAAAACAATTAAGAGAAGTCTAGAGTGATTATTATAGTGCCTGGGAGGACTTCTTCTTGTGACCTCTGACGCTTCATAGGTCCTCAACTTAAGTCTCCTTCGTTAACAATGTTGTCAATTCTTCCCTTGGCTATTCCACTTGGAATCTTAATTTCTTGTCTTCTGGCTACACACTTTTCCCGCCATACCAGTTTGCCGGGCGGTGCGGTACGATAATATCATGTGACTCTCCCACCCCTGCCCGCGCCCCACTGCCTGATGTACTGATCCCCTTCCCTGCCACCCAAGACTTGACCTCATGACCCCGCTAGCCCCTCCTCATACCTAGGGCAACGCTACACCAAGACATACTAGATAGGACGGGATACGCTTGGTTCGTTAGATGGAGTTTGTTAGATATACGTAACTCGCTCGTATCATATCTCTACCCAGAATTCTCGTGTTATGTCTTATAAGGGAGGTTTCCGCGACCACCCGGTGTCCTCTTACCCCGTGAGGAGGGAGCATCTGGTGTGGGAAGGAGGGGAAAGGAAGGCTGAGAAGGAGCAGAGGAGAGAGGGAAGAGAGGAAGGAAAGAAAGAAGGGTAGGGGAGATGCCACACTGACTGACACACACACGCACACCACACACACACACACACATGGGAGGGTATTCAATAAACCAGGGTCATGTGTCCTAGTTTCCTCAACACTTCATCCATCACAGCAACACGTGGGAAGTTAGGTGTCTTAAAACCGCACACTAACAACACGTAAATCATTGGCTGCGTCACTGCATGGAGAAAGCCAAGATCAACTGACTATCTATCTATCTATGTTAAACTATCTATCTAACAGATTATCATCTATGTTAAGTCAATTGATCTAGGAGAAAGCATCCCACCACCACCTCCAAGGCTCCAACAGGGAAGGACTGAGAAGGGTTGGGCACGGGGCAGGGCGCGCATAATCGTCCCCCCATCCGGTATTTATCATTCCAGTTGTGTCTGCGAGGACTGGCGTTGTGTGTTGCAATACATAAACATCCAAAACCTGCAGGGAAGGATGTCGACGCATACCAACGATACTAGCTATACTCGTTATATTATCATTGACACATACACACGTACTCCAGAGACCTTCCCTCCCCGCGCAGGACGGTGACTCCAGCAAGGAAATTCCTCGGTTAATCGGAATTGAAGAGTACACCGGATGACAATCAGACCAAGTAGACTAATGCGTAATACAAACCTGCTATCGCCATCACGAGAGAGAGAGAGGAGAGAAGAGAGAGAAGAGAGAGAGGAGAGAGAGAGAGAGAGAGAGAGAGAGAGAGAGAGAGAGAGAGCCTCCGGTGCCCCCAGCCTGGGGCACCGGAGGAGAGTCGGTGCCCTCAGTGTTGCACAAGGCCCAGGTGCAACACTCTTCCCACCTTGCAGGACTTCGGGTCCTGTGGAGGAGGTCGGAACGCGCTACGAGGACGGTAGTGTCAGGTGATCTCCTCCTCGAGGACCCACAACGTGATGGGCCAGCGAGCCTTTACTTGGGCCACGGCAACACTGTGGAACGCCTTCACGGTTGAGGTGGATGTCGTGGCCATGAACACCCAGCAGGTGAAGGTAGCGGCCCACAGATGGTGTCGCATACATCCGCCTTAGTGCCCGTAAGGCGTGATGTGTCTATAGTGCGCGTGACTTCGATCTGATAGAAGTTTTTAAGTGGATAAAGGTATTTAATAAAGGAGAGGTAGGAAAAGTTCTTACGGCTTTTAACCAGGGTAGAACAAGAAATAACGGATTCAAGCTGGAAAAGCGTAGATTTAGAAAGGAAATAGGGAAAAACTGGTTCACAAATAGGGTGGTGAATGAATGGAATGGTCTCAGTAGATGGTGAATGAATGGAATAGTCTCAGTAGACAGGTAGTTAGTGCGGAGTCATTAGGGAGCTTTAAAGAGGAGCTGGATAGGTTCATGGATGGGGATGAAAGATGGATGTAGGTAGTGTTAGGTGACAGGAACTACCACGTGTAGGCCTCGCGGCCTCTTGTAGCTTCCTTATTTTCTTCTTATGTTCTTATGTGACAAGTGCTTGTGACAGTGACCTTCAGCCTGAAACACTGTGTACATAAGTCTATTTTTATTATCCAAGGCATTGCAATGTTTAGCTTCTGCCAATTATTGCCTTCGCCAACCCCTTTGCCAATTGTGGCCCCATGTCAACCATGATGTTAGTTGTTTAAAGAAAAAGAAAAAAAAGAAAAAAAAGAGAGAAAGATCCAGGGTACGCTATTCTTTCAAGACAAACCAGAACGTTGACGATGTTGAGTTTATATTTCAACCATTGCCTTCAGCGGTCCCCCCCCCCCTACCATGCTTGTACCCCATGTCATCTCCCAGCCCTGTCTGCATCATTCCAAGGTCGCGTTACATAGATTCTATTGACATCAATTACGGTCGTCAAGGCAGCTGAGGCGGATCAAGGTCTCTCTCTCTCTCTCTCATCTCTCTCTCTCTCCTCTCTCTCTCTCTCCTCTCTCTCTCTCTCTCTCTCTCTCTCTCTCTCTCTCTCTCTCTCTCTCCTCTCCCTCTCTCTCTCTCTCTCTCTCTCTCTCTCTCTCTCTCTCTCTCTCTCTCTCTCTCTCTCTCTCTCTCTCTCTCTCTCTCTCTCCTCTCTCTCTCTCTCTCTCTCCTCTCTCTCTCTCTCTCTCTCTCTCTCTCTCTCTCTCTCTCTCTCTCTCTCTCTCTCTCTCTCTCTCTCTCTCTCTCTCTCTCTCTCTCTCTCTCTCTCTCTCTCTCTCTCTCTCTCTCTCTCTCTCTCTCTCTCTCTCTCTCTCTCTCTCTGACCTGGATTGGCTGCAAAAAATTTCAATCCATAACATTTTCAGAAGACAAACGGATCGATGAGTGGAAGGTTCAAGGAGTGAGTGACGGGGGGTTGAAGTGGAATGAGTGGCGATGGTGGTGGAAGCCGAGAGCACAGAAGAGAAGACAGGGAAATATAAAAACAAAAGTGTTGCTGATATGTATGGTGAATGTCAACTGGATGAGAATAGTTGTGACGTAACATGGTAAGTTATTCTGGTCACGTATGAAGCACGAGATTTTTATTTTTGACCTTGACTAAAATTCGCAAACATGTCACGCTCCAAAAAGGAAACTCTATTAACTGCAATTCTTGTTATTCTAGAGTACCCGTCATACAAGGAGCTACTCTTATGCGATATATTATGCATTCTGAAATCTCCGTAATCCTGGATGAAAATAACGAACGAAGATTTCATAAATTGCTTGCATAATGAAGTACACGTCCTCGTTTAACGCAGGCTCGCTTTACAAAAATTCTGAGTTACGTTTTATGTTTGCCAAAATTCGCTTAACCCCTTCACGCCCAGAGCTTTCCTTTTCTAGATAAAATTGTATGTTGTTAGCCATAAAATTACGAAAAGTAACTTAATATACCAAATTAGTTAGTGGACAAGGATACTAAACAGGTCATAGCTATAAAATATTACTTATAGTCACTAAAAATCGTCTAATGGTACCCAAATAACAATGGAAATTACGATCTGGGTCTCACGGGGTTAACGCACGAACATTTCGAAGTTACGCACATAATTGTAAAAGAAAAAAAAACGAATGAGAAAATCAACAGGAACATAGGAATAAAAAGTTTCATCCCAGGGCTTTGGTCACTTAAGAGAAAAATCGATGTGCGGCTTTCAGATCGTCTGGGGGGGGGTGAGAGAGAGAGAGAGAGAGAGAGAGAGAGAGAGAGAGAGAGAGAGAGAGAGAGAGAGAGAGAGAGAGAGAGAGAGAGAGAGAGAGAGAGAGAGAGAGAGAGAGGTTATTAGTAGTTACATACATTACGGCAAAATAAGACGCAAAACTTCCCCTGGTGTTCACGACAACTTAAAACTAATTCCTTGACCACCTTTCACCTCCTAAAATCATAAGACCATTGGATCCACTCACTACTGTTCGAGCACGTATTGAAACTCAGTGTACGTATAAGGAGAAAGCACAAACCTACCTTTTTCAACCTCTTAATTTGAATCTTAGACTATTATAAGTAAAGGTATAGGCCAAAAGTATATAGTAAAGGAATAAAGCAAAGGTATGGCCCAAAGAATGACCACGCATGTAAAGATGGACATTATACCAATAGAGAGAAAGGTCTAATTTGGCATGCATGGTGCGGACGAACCATGAACTAATTGAATAATGCAACAGCGACAATAGCAGCATTAATAGTAGTAGAGGTAATGATAACAGCTTAGGATGCATATATCGACCCGAGACATTTTCTTTTATGTATAGGACCGAACCCACCCTGGCTTTCTTCTTGCACAGTTACCAGTATTACCACCACGGCACCAAACCTTCACACACCAATCACTATATATCTCTTGTCAAAGCCTTTATAGTTGGCTTTACTTTACTATAAACTACTACTATTATTACTTACTATTTACTACTTACTTACCTACTACTTACTATTACTACTACTTACTTAAACTACTACTTAAAGGCTTTGATCTCTTTGTTATCTCCACCACATATACGAAAGACACCTTGGATTTCTTTCACTAACACCTACACACGCATGCACAAGGACGCATAAGCACCCACACTACCTCGCTATAACCTTCCGTGCATTTCCCTACCTCAGTAACGGTTTTCTTCAACCTTCATATACAATCCTCCACCGCCTATACTTTGTCTAGCGAACTTAACTATACTTTGTCTAGCGAACCTGCCACACTACAGTACCTCACTATAACCTTCCGTGCATTTCCCTACCTCAGTAACGGTTTTCTTCAACCTTCATATACAATCCTCCACCGCCTATACTTTGTCTAGCCAACTTATTATTACCGCCGCACCCACAGACAAGACCCACGTGCAAAATAGATCAACTTTCACTTTCAGGCTCTTCAGTAAACAAGGTTAGCCATCCCACACTCCAAGGGCACACATGAGCGACACAAACACATTACTCGACACACTTATATTACATCACCAGAAAAGTCAATAGTTCCAGGAATCAGGAAAACAAACAGATGCAGACCTTCATACCTTTCTTACCCCCATGTATGAGTTATCTTTTATTTCCTTTAGTACTCTAAGTTCCTTCCCTCATGTCTAAATATAGTGTTATTATTGCTGTTTTTCCTGCATGTCTTCGGGTGAGAATCAAATTATTATTATCTTTATTATTATTCCCCTCAGTTCTCACCCATCCCTTCGTGCATTCCCATCCATGACTAAAACTTGAGGTAGTCGAAATAAAATAATTATAATGATGCATAGAAATCAACTGGCTTCTCAGGGCTAACGGATTCGTCCTGTTTTTGCAAGGTTTGAAGGAAGTTCTTTACGGTAATCGGTTTTTCTATTACTAATGTTCAAGGCAAGAATAATAAAGTTTTCAGATGTCGTGAGATTTTCATACAAACGTTTATTTTCTCAACCAAGGAAAATGAAATTAACTTAACATGTGGTGTATGAACAGACAAGATAATATATTTAGCAAAACAATTAAAATTATCATTATTATTATTCTACCAGTGGAAAAGTATTAGATCGTATGTATACAGAATAAAGTCTCATTGCGCGGTTGCTATTAATGGACAAATAGCCTACAGCACATTGACAATTATCACGGTATCCCCCTTCACGCCCAGATCTTTCCTTTGCTATAAAAAATCATATGTTGTCGAGCCATGAAATAACGAAAAGTAACTGAATATACCAAATGAGTTAGTGGACAAGGATACTAAACAGGTCATAGCAATAAAATATTGCTTATTTATAGTCATTGAAAATCGTCTAATGGCACCCAAATTACAATGGAAATTACGTTCTGGGCCTCAATGGGTTAAAGATACATAAAATATTTCTTACATATTAATTGCAATAATGGCCTGCAGCATTTTATCTTCAATTAATGTCAGAATAATTGGGTAGTCATTGCTCATTAACGGTGTATTTAAGCTTTTTTCTCCAATAAAAAATAGTGTTCATTGAAACTGGAACCTTGTGACAATAACAAAAAAATACAACAACAAAATGGTTATAAAATCTGAAAGTCAAGGAAAAGCTAATGACTCTGAACCTCATTAATGATATCAAAGTTTAACGGAAGTGAGGCTAAACTCTTGTTAGTTTACTTCTTTTTATTTATAATTCAAGATAATGACCATAAAAAAAATATAAATCTTAAGGAACTACTACTCCAAGAATAACAATAAAAAAAGTGTACTCAACGGTAAACTTGCATGTTTTTCTCTAGGTTACGTGATTCCCCTCTGCTTTAAACACCCCCACCTTAGGTAAACAGGCGCCTCCCCTACAACCCCCCCACCCACCACCACCACATACCCACCCACCCCCAACCACCACCACCACCTAAAACCCCACCTTCAACCACCACCTAAGCCCCACCCACAACCACATACACCCCCACACACAACCACCCACCCACAACCACCACATAAACACCCACCCACAACCACCACATACCCACAACCACCACCACCACCTAAAACTCCACCCACAACCACCACCTAAGCCCCACCCACAACCACATACACCCCCACCCACAACCACCACATACCCACCCACCCACAAACTACTACATAAACCCCCACCCACAACCACCACCTAAGCCACACCCACAACCACATACACCCCCACCCACAACCACCACATACCCACCCACCCACAACCACCACATACACCCCCCTATCAACAACCACCACCACCACCACCACAATAATTTCGTTCGCCAATATTCACTATTTTCCCTCCATTAGAACTAAGGAGCGTTCATTCATTGTAGCTTAATAGTTGTCAGTGATATTTCTTCATCATTGCTCAAAACTTCCTAAGTGACCTCGCCCTTCCCTCTTTTAATAAACTATGTCGATTATTTTTTTCTCTATCTATCTATTTTTGTCTATATCTATTATTGTCTATCTATCTATTTTTGTCTATCTATCTATTTTTGTCTATCTATCTATTTCTGTCTATCTATCTATTTCTGTCTATCTATCTATTTCTGTCTATCTATCTATTTCTGTCTATCTATCTATTTCTGTCTATCTATCTATTTCTGTCTATCTATCTATTTCTCTATCTATCTATTTCTCTATCTATCTATTTCTCTATCTATTTCTCTATCTATCTATTTCTCTTATCTATCTATTTCTCTATCTCTCTATTTCTCTATCTCTCTATTTCTCTATCTCTCTATTTCTCTATCTCTCTATTTCTCTATCTCTCTATTTCGCTATCTCTCTATTTCGCTATCTCTCTATTTCGCTATCTCTCTATTTCGCTATCTCTCTATTTCGCTATCTCTCTATTTCGCTATCTCTCTATTTCGCTATCTCTCTATTTCGCTATCTCTATTTCGCTTTTTCTCTATCTCTCTATTTCTCTATCTCTATCTCTCTATTTCTCTATCTCTATATCTCTATCTATCTATCTCTATCTATCTATCTCTCTCTCTCTCATTACGTTAACGGAAATCACCCACAACAATTTGATGTGTTTTGTCCATCATATCTTTCTTTCCCTTTTATCTGCCTTCCTTCCTTCCTTTCCTTTCCTTTTCCCTTCCACTTCCTGCTTTATCAATTTTTCTATCATTCCTCCCTTCTTATCATCTCTCCCCTTCCCTTTTTCATCTTATACCTTCTCGCCTCCCTTCCTTCTCTCCCATTTCCTACTTTTTTCCTTCCATCCACTATTTTTCCTTCACCCTCTCCCCTCCCTTTACCCTTCTCTTCTCCCTTCCTTCCTTCTCTCCTCCTTCCTTCCTTCCCTTCCTTCTCTCCTCCCTTCCTTCCTTCTCTCTCATTTCCTACTTTTTCTTTCCATCCACTATTTTTCCTCCCTCTCCCCTCACCTCGTCCTGTCCCATCCACTAAAATTAAGGAGAGTGAGGCAGTGAGTGAGTAGGTGGGTGGAGCACGCCATGGGTGGATAATGTGGGTGTGGCGAGGGTAGGTGGGTTGGCTCCGGTATCATTGCCTGCTCAGACCCAGACCAATCCCTTTTTCCACCCCTCCACCACAAACCCCCCTCCCACCCCCAACCACAAACCCACCCTCCTCCAGCCCCACCACAACCCCACCACCACAACCACAACCCACCACCACCACCCCACCCACCACCATCGCCTCATCCTTCTTCGCCTCTTTCCTCCACACGACAACATTAATGATATAATTTGTCAGGAAATATTTACTAACTCTTGCAATTTTCGCGCTCTGATGTGAAAAATTATTAAAAGTTTCCCCCGTTTATCTGTCTGTCTTTTTCTGTCTCGTTTGGAATTACGATCTCATGAGTGCAAAATAGGAAAACTTACTGACCATCCCGGATAACTTTTTTTATATTTTCAGTGTGTGTCTTTTTCGATCTCATTAGTGCCCAGGGAAGGTTATTACCAATCCTTCCAATTGACCTTCACGTCCTATCTATTTTTTATTACTGACATCCAATTATTTTTTATTTTTATTACTTAAGACTCATTACGTAACTCTTCTGACATGAGTATTCTTGATGAAAATTTACGTTCATAAATAAATAATTTTTTGGGACGAGAGAGAGAGAGACAGAGAGAGAGAGAGAGAGAGAGAGAGAAGAGAGACAGAGAGACAGAGAGACAGAGAGACAGAGAGACAGAGAGACAGAGAGACAGAGAGACAGAGAGACAGAGAGACAGAGAGAGAGAGAGAGGAGAGAGAGAGAGAGAGAGAGAGAGAGAGCGAGCGAGAGAGAGAGAAGCAGATAACCTTCATTGATCGATTCTGCCTTTCCTCTCCTCACTACCCACGCCACGTCTCGCCAAAAGAGTTATGCGGCCTTGCCATAACCCACACCCAAGGCCGCATTACCACCACCCTTCAAAACCTGTTGCTGTGGCTGCCAAACCAAAGCTGCTGCAGAAGGACGCCAAAAAGTATAAAAAAAAGGAGTCTAAATTAAGTGGGAAAAAAAGCTGCAGATGTTAGGGATTCAAGTAAAGTTATGACGTCGAAAAGTAAAATAAAAAGGACAGTCTTACGTAAAATAAAGCTGCAGGTGTTAGGAATTATAGTAAAATTATGAAAAAAGGAAGTAATCATCAGAAAGACGCCGAAAAAGGGTAATTTATAGTGAAAAGCTGCAAACGTTAGGAATTGAAGTTATCAAAAAATGTTAGGAGTTATTAAAAATGTTAGTAATTCTATAAGAAGTTGTTATAGCGTTATTGGAAGCATTAAAGATAAGGGGGGGAGGGGGGAAGGGCGATAACGGATGTATAGGAAAGAAAGTAATAGAAAATAAATTAACGTTAGTAAGGTAACATAATAACCTAACCTTACTTATCATTTATCTCCATTAACTTTTTTCTTGATACTTTTTTTCCTATTACTGATCGCTGCTACAGGAGAAAGACTTCGAAAAGTATAAAAAAGAACATTCTTAACCCCTTCACGCCCAGATCTTTCCTTTGCTATGAAAAAATGTCTGTTGTGGAGCCATAAGATTACGAAAAGTAACTGAATATACCAAATTAGTTAGTCGACAAGGATACTAAACAGGTCATATCTATAAAATATTGCTTAGTCACTAAAAATTGTCTAATGGTACCCAAATTACAATGGAAATTACGTTATGGGTCTCAAGGGTTAAGTGAAAAAAAAAGGTAGTTATGGATTTGAAAGTGAAAATGTTAGCATGTTTACCCACCAGCAACACAAATTTCGACATAAATGAAAAGGGAAAACGTCAAGAACACAAAAATTGATGGAAGTGAAGGAAGGAAAGAAGGAAAACAAGAAGAATTAAAAAATATATAGCTTGTTGATACTGAAAGGGAATGAAAACAAAAAAAGTTATTATCAGAACGACGTCGAAAAGTCTACAAAGGACAGGCTTGAATGAAAATAAAGCTGCGGATGTTAGAGATTAACCCCTTCACGCCCAGATCTTTCCTTTGCTATAAAAAATTGTCTGTTGTTAGCCATAAAATTACGAAAAGTAACTGAATATGCCACATTAGTTAGTCGACAATGATACTAAACAGGTCATAGCTATAAAATATTGCTTATATTCACTAAAAATCGTCTAATGGTAGCCAAATTACAACGGAAATTACGTTCTGGGTGGGCCTCAAGGGGTTAAAGAAAAGTTATGAAAAAGTAAGTAATTTATCAGAAGGATGTCGAAAAGTTAGAAAAAAGGACTGTCTTGTGTGAAAAAAAAGAAGCTCCAGATGTTAGGGATTAAAATAAAGTTATAAAAAAAATAGTAATTATCACGACGTCGAAAAGTAAAAAAGAAATAGAAAAAGAGTCTTCAGTGAAAAAAAAGAGGTTAGGAATTAAAGTAGTTAAAGAATAAAAAGTAATTATCAGAAGAACGTCAAAAAAAGGACTGTCTTACATGAAAAAAAACTGCAGCTGTTAGGGATTAAGGTAAAGTTATGAAAAAAAGTTAGTAATTATCAGAACGTCGAAAACTAAAAACAAATAAAGATAAAATAAAATAAAAGAACAGTCTAGAGTGAGAAAAAAAAAGCTGCACCCTCCTTTCTGCATCACCTCGTAAAATGTCATCCTGTTTACCCCCCGGCCGCTACACGATGATACATGGGAAGGAGGGAAAAGGTCAAGAACACAAAGCATGATTAAGTGAAGGAAGGAAGGAAGGAAGAAAGGAAGAAAGGAAAGAGGGAAGGAAGGAAGAAAGAAAGGGAGGAAGGAAGGAAGGAAGGAAGAAAGAAGGAAGAAAAGAAGGAAGAAAAGAAGGAAGAAAGGAAGGAAGGAAGAAAAGAAGGAAGGAAGGAAGGAAGAAAAGAAGGAAGGAAGGAAGAAAAGAAGGAAGGAAGGAAGAAAAGAAGGAAGGAAGGAAGAAAAGAAGGAAGGAAGGAAGGAAGGAAGAAAGGAAGAAAGAAAGGAAGAAAGAAAGGAAGAAAGGAAGAAAAGAAGAAAAGAATGAAGGAAGAAAAGAAGGAAGGAAGAAAAGAAGGAAGGAAGAAAGAAAAGAAGAAAGGAAGAATGGAAGAAAGGAAGAAAGGCAGCAAGGAAGGAAGAAAAGAAGGAAGGAAGGAAGGAAGGAAGAAAAGAATGAAGGAAGAAAAGAATGAAGGAAGAAAAGAAGAAGAAAGGAAAGGAAGAGAAAGGAAAATATGAAGAAGGAAGAAGAAAGAAGAAAAGAATGAAGGAAGAAAGGAAGGAAAGAAAAAGGAAAGAAAAAAATGAAGAAAGGAATAATGAAAGAAGGAATGGAAAAGAAAGTAAGATAAATATGGAGAAAAGAAAGACAAGAAGAAAAGGAAAAATAAAAATAAATGACTTGTTGATAATGAAAGGGGACTGGAATTGTAATAAATAATGTTATGAACGAATACATGCTAAAGAAGGAAAAATAACATAAGACTGTCATGATAATAAAAAGTAACTGATGTATTACATCGTACCTATTGACCAATACATGTATTAGAACAGTCGACCTAATTAACTAAACGTATGTATTAAACCATACATATTTAACCACCTATTATTATTAGCAACGTGTACTCAGTCTCATAACAACTCAATTAGCTAATCTACGTATGTATTAACCATCACCACCTATTTACCAACCTATTCATTTATTAGCAACGTGTACTCAGTCTCATAACAACTCAATTAGCTAATCTACGTATGCATTAACCATCAGTACCTATTTACCAACCTATTCATTTATTAGCAACAGTCTCGTAACAGCTCAATTAGCTAAACTACGTATGTATTAACCATCATATTTAACAACCTATTTAACTATTAGCAACGTGTACTCAGTCTCATACCAACTCAAATAGCTAATCTACGTATGTATTAACCATCATATTTAACAACCTATTTAACTATTAGCAACGTTAACTCAATAGTCTCATACCAACTCAATTAACTAATCCACGTATGTTTAACTAACCCCACCTATTTAACAACAATTTCAATTATTAGCAACGTACTCATATCATATCATACACCAGATCGATAAGCCTCGTATAGCGCTGCGAGGCTTTCATTTCCTGCGATGCGTGTCAACAGTTAATTACTTGATGGATAACGACAACCCTTCCCCCCTTCCTCCACGCCCACGCACCCCCCCCCCCCTCCCGCCCCACGCATGTACCGGGTGAATGACTGTTCGGGGAAGACCTGGTTGACTGACTGTTCGGGGAAGACCTGGGGTGACTTGACTGTTCGGACCTGGGGTGACTTGACTGTTCGGACCTGGTGTGACTTGACTGTTCGGACCTGGTGTGACTTGACTGTTCGGACCTGGTGTGATTGACCTGTCGGACCTGTGTGACTGACTGTTCGGGGAAGACCTGGTGTGACTGACTGTTCGGGGAAGACCTGGTGTGACTTGACTGTTCGGGGAAGACCTGGTGTGACTGACTGTTCGGGGAAGACCTGGTGTGACTGACTGTTCGGGGAAGACCTGGTGTGACTGACTGTTCGGGGAAGACCTGGTGTGACTGACTGTTCGGGGAAGACCTGGTGTGACTGACTGTTCGGGGAAGACCTGGTGTGACTGACTGTTCGGGGAAGACCTGGTGTGACTGACTGTTCGGGGAAGATCTGGTGTGACTGACTGTTCGGGGAAGACTGGTGATGACTGTGGGAACTGGTGACTGACTGTTCGGGGAAGACCTGGTGTGACTGACTGTTCGGGGAAGACCTGGTGTGACTGACTGTTCGGGGAAGACCTGGTGTGACTGACTGTTCGGGGAAGACCTGGTGTGACTGACTGTTCGGGGAAGACCTGGTGTAACTGACTGTTCGGGGAAGACCTGGTGTGACCGACTGTTCGGGGAAGACCTGGTGTGACCGACTGTTCGGGGAAGACCTGGTGTGACCGACTGTTCGGGGAAGACCTGGTGTGACTGGCTGACTGGTGCGTGGTACAGTAAGGCCGCCAAGGGAATTAAGAAGCAAGGGTGAGGTAGAGGGGGAGGTATAGTGAGGAAAGAAAGTTATCAAGGAAAATGAAATAGAGTAAAAAGTTAGGCGAGGTTATTTAGTTACCTTAGTTCTAATAATGTTTCCTTTGTTAACTTTCTTTCCTGTAGTCGAAGAGGGAACTTAAGGAAGGTGTAGATAGATGGGTCTTAGTTTTACATCTTCATCAATACAAACTATAAATATATTTCAAACTCAAGCAAATAAGTTGTTCTTATGACTATTATATTCTTAATTGCTTGTTTTGTTAAGCTCTATTTCTTAATGAGCCAATTAGGTGTTCTATCTATTTCCTTTCATGCATAGTTAATCCTTCAAGCGTCTCTCATTAGCTCACTACCTCCTTGTGTCGAAAATATTCATGTTCTAGTTTATTACTATCATTATTTATTCATTTTTGGGTTGAGTTCTTTCTTCGCAGTGCGTGTGTTTTTATATTAATATATATATATATATTATATATATATATATATATATATATATATATATATTATATATATATATATATATATAATATTTTATATATATATATATATATTATATATATATATATTCTATCTATAATAATATAAGCGAAAGTGTGTGTGTGTGTGTTGTCTGTCCGCTCTGGGTGCCGCCCCCTGTGGCGGAATCCCCTCATATGGCACAGTTTTGGAATCGGGTCGACCAGGGGAAGGTTTTAAGCCCACTTATAAGACGATCCGATCACTTTTTTCATATTTTTTTTAGCAGCCTATTAGCGAGAATTGTGAAAAAAAGTTGGTTGCGAGAATTGAGGAAACCTTGATGTAGGGTGATGGGTAATGGGTGAGTGAATGGGTGGGGTGATGGGTAATGGGTGTGGGGTGATGGGTGAGTGAATGGGTGGGGGGTGATGGGTGATGGATTAGGTGTGTGGTGATGGGTAATGGGTGAGTGAATGCGTGTGTGGTGATGGTTAATGGGTGAGTGAATGGGTGGGGGGTGATGGGTAATGGGTGAGTGAATGGGTGGGGGGTGATGGGTAATGGGTGAGTGAATGGGTGGGGGGTGATGGGTAATGGGTGAGTGAATGGGTGGGGGGTGATGTGAATGGGTTGACGTTAATATACATTTCTACATCCATGATTTCATGAAAGTTAGAAGGGGCTATCTGGAGAGTCTGTGTTTGGTGGGCCGAAGGCCCACCAATAGCCCTCCGCAGGAGCTAGCCAAAAAGTCCGCCCGGAGGCGGCTTTGCGGCTAGTATCTCTCATTCTCTCTCATTCTCTCTCTCTCTCTCTCTCTCTCTCTCTCACAACCTAGAAGGACAAACTGATACAGATATTTAACAAATTACAAATCTTTCCACACTCCATCTAATACACAAATATTCTTGTAATAAACTCTACCTAATGTTTGCCTGTCTCATCTAGCCACCATTTGTCTGTTACATTTTCACTTCCTAGCTTGCATCTAAGGTGACGCCAAAATCCCTGAGTCATTAGAGAAATTTCAATGTGAAAGTCAAGAGAAATTCTGTGCGGTGTGTGTCAAGGAAGAGAGGGAAGAGTAGGAAGATGATGTCGAATAAGAGCATGAACATGATATTGCAAGTAGTAAAGACTGTAAATTCGAGAGAAGCAAGAGGAAAAGGAGCATAAAAGATATATTGCAAGTAGTAAAGACTTAATTCGAGAGAAACATGAGGAAAAAAGGACGAAAAAGAGCATGAAAATTATATTGAAAGTGGTAAAGGCTTAATTCGAGAGAAGCGGGAGGAAAAGGACGACAAAAAGAACATGAAAATTATATTGAAAGTAGTAAAGACCCAAGGCCAAGGAAATAGTCTATCTATCTTGAGTAAATCAAAATTTCCTTGGCCTTGTTAAAGACGGTTAATTTGAGAGAAGCGGGAGGAAGGACGAGGAAAAGGAGCATGAAAATTATATTGAAAGTGGAAAAGACAGTAAATTCGAGAGAAGCGGGAGGAAAAGGAGCATGAAAATTATATTGAAAGTGGAAAAGACAGTAAATTCGAGAGAAGCGGGAGGAAAAGGAGCATGAAAATTATATTGAAAGTGGTAAAGGCTTAATTCGAGAGAAGCGGGAGGAAAAGGAGCTTGAACATTATATTTAAAGTGGTAAAGACTGTAAATTCGAGAGAAGCGGGAAGAAAAGGACGACAAAAAGAGCATGAAAATTATATTGAAAGTAGTAAAGACCCAAGGCCAAGGAAATAGTCTACCTATCTACCTAGAGTAAATCAAAATTTCCTTGGCCTTGTTAAAGACTGTTAATTTGAGAGAAGCGGGAGGAAGGACGACAAAAAGGAGCATGAAAATAATATTAAAAGTGGAAAAGACTGTAAATTCGAGAGTAGCGGGAGGAAAAGGAGCATGAAAATGATATCGAAAGTAAAAAAAGACTAAATTCGAGAGAAGCGAGAGGAAAAGGAGCATGAAAATTATATTGGTAGTGGTAAAGACTGTACATATGAAGAGAACCAGGAGGAAGAGAACATATAATAGGAGCATGTAAATGATATAAAAAGTGGTAGACTAAATTTGAGAGAAGCTGGAGAAAAAGAAGAGGAAAAGGAGCATTAGAATTATATCAAAAGTGGTCAAGACCTAATTTGAGCGAAACAAAAGGAGGAATAAGACTTAAAATAGCATGAAAATGATATTGAAAGTGTTAAAGACTTAATTTGAGAGAACCAGGAAGAACAAGACGACGAAGAGATCATAAATCATCATCTACACTACAACAAGGAAATATATAAAGAGGAAGAATGTACAGAGGCGTGAATATTTGAAGGTTATATAGGCGACACTCTTAGTTTAGTGATTCTGTTTCTGGCTGGCTGGCTGGCTGGCTAGAGCTGACTGGCTGGCTGGCTAACAGGGGATGTCTGGCCCAGATGTACACTAATGACCATGATTCACCGTAATTGCTCACACACACACACACACACATAACACACACACACACATTTATTTTTATAGTTTGATTTTTTTCACATGTCCGAATTAATGCAGCGTCTCTCTCTCTCTCTCTCTCTCTCTCTCTCTCTCTCTCTCTCTCTCTCTCTCTCTCTCTCTCTCTCTCTCTCTCTCTCTCTCTCTCTCTCTCTCTCTCTCTCTCTCTCTCTCTCTCTCGCTCTCTCTCTCTCTCTCTCTCTCTCTGCTGCACTACCTACAAAATTACCTCACTCGCTCACTAGTCCTCTCTCTCTCTCTCCAGCCCCTATAATTTCCTCGTCACACCGTCCCTCTCCCCATCCTTATCACTTAAACATTATTACAAACAAAGCCGTGAGTAAATGAAAAAAAGATATATACCAGTAAGCTATATGAATGCATGATAAGTGTTTGCAAGATGAGTGATAAAGAAAAACAAGGAATAAACTACAGAGAGAGAGAGAGAGAAGAGAGAGAGAGAGAGAGAGAGAGAGAGAGAGAGAAGAGAGAGAGAGGAGAGAGAGAGAGAGAGAGAGAGAGAGAGAGAGAGAAGAGAAAGAGAGAGAGAAGAGAGAGAGAGAGAGAGAGAGAGAAAAAAACAGAAAGAACAGAGAGAGAGAGAAAGAAGAGAGAGAGAGAGAGAGAGAGAGAGAGAGAGAGAGAGAGAGAGAGAAGAGAGAGAGAGAGAGAGAGAGAAAACACCTGCAGTAGCACATGTGTCAGGAAATGCTCTCCCTCCCTCCCTTCCTTTTACCGAAGACGGGAAGTGACCTGTTGAGTGAGAGAGAGAGAGAGAGAGAGAGAGAGAGAGAGAGAGAGAGAGAGAGAGAGAGAGAGAATACGTGGCCAGTATTACGGACTCTGCCATCCTGTATATATAAGTGTATGATCTGTTGAGAGAGAGACAGACAGACAGAGAGACAGAGAGAGAGAAACTTGGCCAATATTTAGGACTATGCCATCCTGTATGACCTATTGAGAGAGAATGAGAGAAAATGAGAGAATGAGAGAAAAACTTAGACGATAGACTAGAGAGAGAGAGAGAGAGAGAGAGAGAGAGAGAGAGAGAGAGAGAGAGAGAGAGAGAGAGAGAGAGAGAGAGAGAGAGACTGGGAGAGAGAGACTGGGAGAGAGAGACGGGATAGAGATAAGAGAAAAAAAAATCTTGCCAAAATTTATAACTATGCGTTCCCGAATTTCATGCTATACTTCTAACCTGCTTATAACCCAACTTCACAACTTCTTCCTCTTTACTTCTGCTCCATTGCTATTACTATTATTATTATTATTATCGATATTATTATTATACATCTGCCCCTTGGAGTAGCAGTTCTATAGCCGCCCACCCTTTCCTGTCTGAGCGGCAAGGCGGTGCTAAAGGAAGCGTGTCATTGGCCCTTTAAAGATGGCACTCGTGACACCTGCGCGGCCTTGTATGTGTGTGTGTGTGGTGTGTGTTTGTGTGTGTGTGTGTGTGTGTGTTGTGTTGGTGTGTGTGTGTGACTGTGTGTGTGTGTGTGTGTGTTGTGTGTGTGTTGGACTGTGGTTGATGTGTGGTGTGTGTGTGTGTGGTGTGTGTTGTGTGTGTGGTGTGTGTGGTGTGAGTGTGTGTGTGTGTGTGTGGTGTGAGTGTGACTGTGTGTGTGTGTGTGATGGTGTGACTGTGTGTGTGTGTGTGTGATGTGTGTTGTGTGTGTGTGTGTGGTGTGTGTGTGTGTGATGTGTGTGTGTGTGTGTGTGACTGTGTGTGTGCTGTGTGTGCTGTGTGTGACTGTGTTGTGACTGTGTGTGTGTGACTGTGTGTGGTGCTGTGTGTGACTGTGTGTGTGTGACTGTGTGTGTTGACTGGTGTGTGACTGTTGTGTGTGACGTGTGTGGTGACTGTGTGTGTGACTTTTGTGTGTGACTGTGTGTGTGACTGTGTGTGTGACTGTGTGTGTGACTGTGTGTGACTGTGTGTGAGTGACTGTTGTGTGTGTGACTGTGTGTGTGACTGTGTGTGTGTGTGTGTGACTGAGTGTGATGTGTGTGTGTGTGTGACGTGTGTGACTGTGTGTGACTTGTGTGTGACTTTGTGTGTGTGACTGTTGTGTGTGTGACGTGTGTGTGTGTGTGTGACTGTTTGTGTGTGTGACTGTTGTGTGTGTGACTGTTGTGTGTGTGACTGTTGTGTGTGTGACTGTTGTGTGTGTGACTGTTGTGTGTGTGACTGTTGTGTGTGTGACTGTTGTGTGTGTGACTGTTGTGTGTGTGACTGTTGTGTGTGTGACTGTTGTGTGTGTGACTGTTGTGGTTGGTGTGACTGTTTGTGTGTGTGACTGTTGTGTGTGTGACTATTGTGTGTGTGACTTTTGTGTGTGTGACTGTTGTGTGTGTGACTGTTGTGTGTGTGACTGTTGTGTGTGTGACTTTGGTGTGTGTGTGTGTGCTGTTGTGTGGTGTGACTGTTGTGTGTGTGACTGTTTGTGTGTGTGACTGTGTGTGTGTGTGACTGTTGTGTGTGTGACTTTGTGTGTGTGTGACTGTTGTGTGTGTGACTGTTGTGTTGTGTGACTGTTGTGTTGTGTGTGACTGTGTGTGTGTGTGACTGTTGTGTGTGTGACTTGTGTGTGTGTGTGACTTGTTGTGGTGTGTGACTGTTGTGTGTGTGTGACTGTTGTGTGTGTGTGACTGTTGTGTGTGTGTGTGACTGTTGTGTGTGTGTGTGTGACTGTGTGTGTGTGGTGTGCTGTGTGTGTGGTGACTGTGTGTGTGTGTGTGTGGACTGTGGTGTGTGTGTGTGTGTGACTGTGTGTGTGGTGTGTGTGTGTGTGTGTGTGTGTGTGTGTGTGTGTGTGTGTGTGTGTGTGTGTGACTGTGTGTGTGTGTGACTGTGTGTTTGTCTGTGTGTGTGTGACTGTGTGGGTGTGTGACTGTGTTGTTGTGTGACTGTGTGTGTGTGACTGTGTGTGTGTGACTGTGTTGCTGTGTGTGTTGTGTGTGTGTGTGTGTGTGTGTGTGTGGTGTGTGTGTGTTGTGTGTGTGGACGGGTGTGTTGTGTGTTGTGTGTGTGTGTGGTGTGTGTGTGTTGTGTGTGTGTGTGTGTGTGTGTGTTGTGGTGTGTGTGTGTGTGTGTGTGTGTGTGTGTGTGTGGTGGTGTGGTGTGTGTGTGTGTTGTGTGTGTGTGTGTGTGTGTGTGTGTGTGTGTGTGTGCGCGGTATAAAAAACTAAATCATGTCTGTAAGGGTTATGCTACAAAAGCTTATGTGACAGTACGTATATCAACCATAAACCAAAGACACTATTAGTAAATGAATATTGAAAACATATAAACTATTAATAAACTGATGAATTGCTTATGCGTTTAGTATACATTTATTAAGCTGTACAATAATAATAAAAATAATAATTGCAAGTATTTAATATGTAAGTCTTCAATTTATCTGTAGCCCAAACGTATAGTAGTCTGATTCTGTAGAAAATTAAGGATGCAAATGATACACTAAAGAGGCGGAGGATGTTTGGTGTTTCCGGATGTTTAATTAATGTACTGTAGGCTACATACATACATACATACATACACTCCCTTCCTCCCCTTGCGCTAAGCCTCCCTGCTGGCTTTGGCTTTGTTATGAACGCAGACCCCATGTATACTGACTGTCCCGCGGGCCTCGAACCAGCTTAATACACACATACACACACAAACACAACATACACCCACACACTCGTCAATACCGTCAGAATCTCAAGTCATCAAATTTAACCTTTTCTTCAATCTTACGTGACAAAAACACAAGACAAGTTTTCATTACCTTATCCAGAAACAGCGAAAAAAAATTAGCTATTTATCCCACACGGTGATAATGGGGGGATCCAAGCAACCTTTCACTAACCCAGGTAAACACAGGTGAAAACAAATGCATAAACAAGAACTGGCTTCCTTACTTTAATGGC
>JACEEZ010012453.1:315000-330000 GCA_016584305.1 Chionoecetes opilio | reverse complement strand
TGCAGTGATCGTTTTAGATTTCTAGTGGTAGATAGTTTCAGATTTTAGTGGATTTTTTTTTTTTTTTAAGCAAATACGTATCTGTAACTACAGGAAAGGGAAATGGTCATCTCTATACAGTATGGCCAACAGCTTTGTCGAAGTCCCACCATATCCTTACTCTACGCAGCGAGAAGCTCTAACTTACTGCCGACAGAACGAAACAGATTCTTTTTTTTAATAGTCTTTTATCTTATTTTGTCTTTAGTTTGTTAAGTTATCTTGTTTTGCAAATGTTGTGTATGACTTACATGGACCATAACCTAAATTGTATGCATCGTTTATTTGTACTTTTGTGGTCAATAAATATCTATATAAATAAATACCCATCTATCTATCTATGCCATGACACAAAATCTGCCTACGATGTACTGCCTTCAATAAGTAAATAAGTATAAAGGCAGCTCACAGCAAACGTTATAGACTAATCTGAACGTGCGATAGAAGCGTAACAAAAACCGGCAACACTGTCAACAACTTACTATGGCACACGTACAGCTAAGGCAAGAAATAAAAAGGTTGGTGCATGTATTTTTTCCCCCAGCCTGTCTGTATATATCTTTGAAGCACCTCCTTGCATCGATCTCGCATAATTGCACGCCAGAAATACCCATAGCAAGGCAACCTTCGCCACCGAAACATCCTGCTTGTCAGATAAAAATGATTCCGGGAACGAGTTTTTACGTCACGACTTGGAAATGTTTGACGTAAAGAATTGATCCCTATTTACTTGATTTACAACGTTAAGAATTGAACCAGACTTGCTTGATGAGGCTATATACTGATCTAACTAATTACAACCATAACAACTACGAAAACTAATTCCGGGAACGCGTTTTTACGTCACGACTTGGAAATGTTTGACGTAAAGAATTGATCCCTATTTACTTGATTTACAACGTTAAGAATTGAACCAGACTTGCTTGATGAGGCTATATACTAATCTAACTAATTACAACCATAACTACTATGAAAACTAAAAGAGCGAATAGTAAATAATATCCACCAATCGAGGCGCTCAGCTGAGGTAGATAATTAAGAACACTGAGTAAAATAGAGTTAGCAAAATAAACAAACAAAAAGCTAAGAAGCAAAAATAGACAAAAGCCAATCAAACAAGATTACTTCCGTTTAGCAAATACAATCTCTCATCTTCACCTATATAAGTAGATTGCCGTAACCTCTTTATAGCTTTTTTCCGGGAGTGCTAAACCTTTACTTCTCATCTCAAGACTTCATTGTTGCCAAAGAAAACACTGTAGGAGTGATCAAAAGTCTCGCTGCAAGATTCCGCAATAAAATAGTGAATCTCGGCAATAAATGTACAAAACTATAGTCTTATTTTTTTTTACATGGCAAAAATTCAATTCTATCTTAAGGTCTCATGCTTAAAATGATGCCTATGTTTACCTGATAATATGGTTAACTATGATATAATAAAGCTTAAATTTAGAAGAAGCGTAGTATTCCCTTCTCCTGGCATCAAACGTCAGTCAATAAGCAGCAAGGGGGCAGAATTTTTTTGCCTTGTTAACAAAAAATAGAGTATACATCCAAGATACCAACGAAACAGTTGTAAACAGTAATATTCTGAACATCGCACAGTCACGCGGACACACACACAACACAATACAATAGGAACTTTATAAAAATCCTAAGAGTAAACATGATTAACTTCGCCTAATACGTATGCTGAGAAGGAAAAAAAAAAGTATAAATGTTGGTAAAAATAGTGGACCAAAAAGGAGGAGAGGAAGAGGTGGTCCAACATGATTCAGGTTGGAAATAGAGAGGAATTACCTTGAGAGCGCAGGGCAGGGAACAAGGAAGGAAGGCAATGGGAAAGTGTAATGGAAGGTTCTAAGAATGGGTTCTAAGAATGGGTAAGAGATGGAAGAGGAGGAGGAGGAGGAAGAAGAGGAAGAGGAAGTGGAAGAGGAAGAGGAAGAAAGAAGGAAAAAGGGGAATGGAAAAGAGTAAGGACAATACGTACTCTGATATTTTCTGTTCAGATTAGTGCCAGATGGTGTGAGGGGGGGAGAGAAAGAGAAAGAGAGAGAGAAAGAGAGAGAGAGAGAGAGAGAGAGAGAGAGAGAGAGAGAGAGAGAGAGAGAGAGAGAGAGAGAGAGAGAGAGAGAGAGAGAGAGAGAGAGAGAGAGAGAGAGAGAGAAAGTAACGAGGTGAAAGGTTAAATAATACCTGAGAGGGTAGTGAAGGAGGAAGAGGAGGGAAAAGGAGGAGGAGAAGTGGCAATGCAAGGCGACACCGTTCCCACGAGACCTCACCAGCGCCACAAATTACCTCCAACTGCCTGACTGGATGACATGCGATACTGGAAACTCCTTCACGCTAGGATTTTCTTTAAGTTTAACCCATGTATAGAAATTGTCAAGTACATAACGACAACTACTACTACTACTGATGATGATAATGATGGTAATAGCTGTTTTTAGTGACCCCGTTGATAGATAGGTTGCTTTGAGTTTGTCTCCTTCACGCTAGGATTTTCTTTAAAGCAATGTATAGAAATTGTCAAGTACATAAGGAACTGGTACTACTACTACTACTACTACAGATAATAATGATGGTAATAGTTGGATTTAGTGACTCCGTTGATAAGAATGTTGCTTGAGTTCGGCTCATAACAAAAGAGGTGCTGGATTTAGAGTCTCCGGTCGAACAGTAGAGACAGTTTCGGTTTTTCGTCCTCCCACGCCATTACGTATAGGTGTATGTTGAAAGTGATCATAATATCTATACTGAACTTTTTTACGAATTGTGAAATCGCCAAATAAAAAAAGGAAGCCAATTTTACTAGTGGAGAAAATACCTCTTGTACTCTTCTCCATTTAATACAAGTTACGTTTTTGTCTCAGTAAATCATGTCATTATGAGTGCAACGTTGGTAAAGGAGAACAGAAATGTCTGCACCACACCAGGAAAGGCGATCAACAAGGAAAACCAAGACTTTTTTTTCACATACACACACCCGAGGAGCAATCGTAGGAGCAGGAAGCATATGCAGCTAAAAAATTATATAGAACCAAAGCCAAGAGAGAGAGCCTTAGCCTTGCATAGAACAATAACAAAGGAATACGTACTACCTAAACTCCTTCACGCCCAGATCTTTCCTTTGCTATATAAAATTGTATGTTATCGAGCCATAAAATTAAGAAAAGTCACTGAATATACCAAATTAGTTAGTGGACAAGGATACTAAACAGGTTATATCTATAAAATATTGCTTATATTCACTAAAAATTGTCTAATGGTATCCAAATTACAATGGAAATTACGTTCTGGGCTTCAAGGGGTTAAGAACATGCTCATTTTCCTTATTTACTTCTCCATAGATTTGTTGACATTCTACTATTTATCATCAGGAACAAATAGCTAAGTAAATAGATATATATTCATCTACTTGTCTATTTGATGCAGATGATAGATAAATAATCGTATATCCACCATGGTAATAAGACTAGGTTTATAACTTGCCCTTCCTTCCCACATGGCTCTCCTGAATTATGAACACACCAGATATTACCTAAAAGTTGCTCCCACACAAATACTAGTTTTAATTCTTACCAATCATCATGACCTTTGACCCCGTGAGTAATAGGCCATGCCAGTCTAGGTGTGACCCCGATCTTTTCACCCGCATCCAGCTAATAATCATTTTTCCCTTATTTTTCCTTATGTCCAAACTGATGATGCGTTTCTAATCTGCTCTCCATCTTTCACTACCCTCTCTCTCTTTCGGTTAGAAAAAATACATCCCTATCTTTTCCCTTTCAGAAGAAGAAAAACAGAAAGTATAAAGTGGAAAAAGCTGAAAAAAGTCCCTAGTTAGTCAAGTCATTCTTTTCATCGTTAGTTTTTTTTACCTTGTTTTGAGGAACCACCACTTTTTTTTTTTTTGTTTACTTCAGTTTTTTCTACCTTCGTTCTCGCGCTTGTGCCGCTCTCACCTGGCGCTCTCACAACCGCACAGCTATGCATAAATGTCAACGATGTGTGGTCCCTCCTTTCAAGCATCACCACAGGGGATTACAGAGGAATAGTTGCAAGAGTGATGGCCACCCAGGAAGGCTGATTCAGAGAGTAAGAGGAGGAAGAAGAGGAAGAGTAGGAAAGAGAGGACGAGAGAGAGAAGAGTAGAAGAGAAGAGAGAGAGAGAGAGGAGATGAGAGAGAGAGAAGGAGGGAGAGACGAGAGAGAGGGGAGAGAGGAGAGAGAGAGGAGAGAGAGAGAGGAGAGAGAGAGAGAGAGAGAGAGGAGAGAGAGAGAGAGAGAGAGAGAGAGAGAGAGAGAGAGAGAGAGAGAGAGAGAGAGAACGTGAAGAAGGGAAGGAACGAAGGAATAGGATGTATGTAGGTCACCTGATGAAGAAGGGAAGAAAGAAGGTATATACATGAAAAGGCGAGGTGAAGAGGAAGGGTAGTAATGGTGATGTAAAGATAATGGAGTGTCATTATCCTTTCTCTCTCTCTCTCTCTCTCTCTCTCTCTCTCTCTCTCTCTCTCTCTCTCTCTCTCTCACACACACACCTAACACCACACACACGTCCTAACACACGTATGGAGTGACTATGTATCCACTATTATAACTCCCAGTGTGTTTTGTACCGTAGACGTGGCGGGAGGGACGGTGGGACAGACGTGGCGGTGGTGAGTTGGGTGGCGAGTTGGGTGTGAGCGGTGAAGTGAGGTAAGATTGAGCCGGCTGGGGTGTGGTGTGGTGTGGTGTGGTGTGGTAGGGAGGGTAGGGGAGTGTATGGCGTGGCTGTGGCGGATGAGGTGTGGCGCGAGATGGCGTGGTTAAGGGTGTGGTGGGTGTGGCGCCTATTGCCACACCCACTACACATGTATACCTTCTAGATCCACGACCACACTTCTTTCTGTAGCGAGTGTAGGACGTTTTCCCCTCCAGACATTTTCCCTGGACATTTATCCTTATTATTTATCATTTAAACTAATTTGGCGATAGGTTAAGTATCAGTGTAGGACATTTCCCTCTCCAGACATCCCCCCCCTACTTATTTATCATATGCAACGAATTTAACGATAGAAAAAGTCAGTGTAGGACATTTTCCCCTCTGGACATTTCCCCCTTCAGACATTTTCCCACCTTATTTATTTATCATAGCCAACGAATTTGACCCCAAAAAAAGTATCAGTAAAACTAACCTAACCTAAACTATCAACAGCAATGGTTTCGGTCAGTGTTTCGTCATCATAGTACAGAGCTATCAAATACATCCAGGGGGGAAAATGATCACAGGGGAAACCAAGGATAATATGTAACTATATTATCCTTGGAGGAGACCGTCTAGAGGGGAATATGTCCATGGAGGAATCTGTTAGGGGACAAAATACCAGGGGGGGACAATGCCAGGGGGGAAATGTCCAGGGGGAATATGACCGGGCCCTATACTGCATCTACTACTACAAGGGGGAAAGAGGCGGATCATAAGAACATAAGAAAATAAGGAAGCTACAAGAGGCCCTGAGACCTACACGTGGTAGTTCCTGATCATCACGTACTCTTCTGAAGTCTCCTTATACATCCTCTGATAACACAACTTTACATTATCATCATAATTTAAGAGTATGTGAAAGATATAACTCCTCGCAGCAGATTTTATGGAGTTGGTAATACTTTTGTGAACTCTTCAGTCAGTTTTTTTCATTCGGTGTATTGTGCTCTAGTCCCCCAAGCAACAGTAACTTTGCAATGCTATATTTATATCTCAATCTGTTGGTTAAGCTTGTGTCGTGCGTCATGCTTCCCACACTGCAAGGGTTAAGTCTCATGAAAACTAATGCCTTGGGATGTTTTTCTCCAGTTATAAAAGTCGGAAGATATAAAAGAAATAAAGATAGATTTTCCTCGCTCGGTATATAGTTGTTAAGGTTTTCTTTGGCAAGGCTTAAGTTAACAGTTGTATCACCACATCATTATATTAACCTTGAATAACAATAATGATGAATAAATGAAGTACGTGAAATGTTATATACTTTTCCCCAATGTAGCATAACACTTAAATTTCGTCTGCCATTCATAGTGTTATTAGTATTGATCTATTGCAAGTCTTCGCTTCTGTAAATATCAACAACAAAATTCTTTCTCTGCCGCCTATAGTATTTCATTTATACTTGCGTCTTGTTTACTCTTATCATTTCTTCTTCGTCTGAATTACTGTTTATTTGCATTAATCATCCTGTACATCTGTTTGCTTTCCTACTTTGTCTTCGTCAGCGTCTCCACACTGGCCTCTTATTTCCTTCTCAGCCGATTTTATTCTTTCATTTTTGTCTTTGCATTGTTGACTATAATTTCTTCGTCTGAATTACTGTTCGTTTGCATTTATCATCCTGAGTATCTGTCTCTGCTTGCCTCCTTGTCTTTGTCAGCGTTTGTTCTAGCCTCGTATGATAACTATCTGTCTTACACGTGACTCACCCAGCAGCCAGGTGATCATGCAGCCTGCTGGGGTCTTGTCTGCGCGGTTCTTACGGTGCTGTCTCGCCGGTCACCGCGTTTAGTGAGTCAGCAGTCTGCCAGAAGGAGCTTGTTCAAGGAACCCAAATGACGTTTTCGACTTTGTGCATTGCCATTACACGAAAACTGCAGTTGCGGAAATATGTGACCTAGTCTGCATTACTTCTGGTTCGGTAAGTGCCTCAAGTTTCCTCCATATCAGTGTTGAAAACTTACTCCTAATACGGTTTTTCTTAGTTGTGGATAAGATGAATTTTATTTTTCTACGGAGCGAATTCTTAATCATACTATGCTGCCTGTCTGTAAGTTTGTCTGTGTGTGCTTGCTCGTGCTTGTCTGTCCATGTCAGTGTGCAAGTCCCCCCCCTATCTCTCCCTGCGTACCTGTCTGTTTGTCTGTCAATATATGCGTGCATGCCCCCCGCCCCCCTTTCTCTCTGGTCCAGTTACGTATCTTTCTTGCGGTTGCCATGACCGAGTCAGACTGACAGTTATGCGCGTGTACGCACGCACACTCAATTTACAAAGAGGGGACAAGAATACACAGAGGAACCCTTCCCGCCCCTTGGTGCCCCCCCCCCCCCCCCCAGGCAGCCCCAACCCCTGTCAGGCTCAAAACCATCCCACCGCTGACGTGACCGCGTAGTGACCAAAATGAAATATAATACAAGCACATAACACATTGTGCATTACCGCATTGCCATATCAGCACCATCATTATTGCTCACTGGAATAGTACCAATAATAACGAAATAAAATGATACACTTCACGTATACATATTGCCATGGGTCATCATTTTCGCCTTTTATGCTGATCAGACTTGCTTCTAGCCACTGCCATAGCTCTATGTAAGCCGCTGTCTATTCAACACACACCAGCTGTTCGTTGGGGCAGTGGATAATACCATTCTTTCCATTTTGTGGTCCTGTGTTCGAGTCATACTTGGAGATAAGGATATTTCACTGACAAGCGGGCAGCTACTAACCCGCTTGTACAAGGAGGTGGGGTGTGTGTGGGTGTGAGGTCTCAGTCTTACCCATAGACCAATCCTATGAGGTCTCAGCTCCCTACCAAAAGGATAGCTGGCGGTCTGAAGACGAGCGCGTGACCAAGACCAAACACACACACATGTCTATAGGCGAGAATAAATAAGCAGCTCTAAATGGTCCACATCCACACCTGAGCACAGCACACCCCGCCGCCAACCACCTGTGGCTGCCGTTACTCATCCCTGCCCCCCCTCCCCCCTCCCTCCCCATTACGACGAGGCCTGGCGCGGGGGAATGTGACGACGGTGGTGGTGGTCGAGCTCTCTCTCTCTCTCTCTCTCTCTCTCTCTCTCTCTCTCTCTCTCTCTCTCTCTCTCTCTCTCTCTCTCTCTCTCTCTCTCTCTCTCAAAAATTCTTCCTTTGATCTTAGGATTTATGGTACATGTTTCCTTTGGCCCAAGCTAGCAATGCCAGAGAGAGAGAGAGAGAGAGAGAGAGAGAGAGAGAGAGAGAGAGAGAGAGAGAGAGAGAGAGAGAGAGAGAGAGAGAGAGAGAGAGAAGAGAGAGAGAGAGAGAGAGAGAAAGAGAGAGAGAGAGAGAAGAGAGAGGAGAGAGAGAGAGAGAGAGAAGAGAGAGAGAGAGAAGAGAGAGAGAAGAAGAAGAGAAAGAAGAGAGAGAAGAGAGAGAGAGAAGAGAGAAGAAGAGAGAGAGAGAGAGAGAGAGAGAGAGAGAGAGAGAGAGAGAGAGAGAGAGAGAGAGAGAGAGAGATAGTATAGAGCACCCAGACCCTAGAGTTCAAAATAGGTGCTGTCTTTAACCCAGAGTAAACATACTTAAAAGTAAACCAAAAAAAATAAATCAATCAAGAATAAACACAAACAAGCCAGCAGGATGCGGAGTGAAGGAGAGAGAAAGGGAGAGAGAAAGAGAAAAAAGGGAGAGAGAAAGGGAGAGAGGCAAAAATAAAACTGAATCAATAATACAAAACAATTCCCGCTCGTCATGCCATCGCGTTGAAAGCTTAGCCAACTCAAAAAAAGAAAAAAAAATCATGAACCTAATCCTCAATCCCGCTAATCACACACGCACACACACGCAAACTAAATAAAATGATACACACGAAATAAAATGATACACACTAAATAAAATGATACACACACACGAAATAAAATGATACACACGAAATAAAATGATACACACACACAAACGAAATAAAATGATACACACTAAATAAAATGATACACACACAACACTAAATAAAATGATATACAAACACACACTAAATAAAATGATACACACGAAATAAAATGATACACGAAATAAAATGAACACACACAAACGAAATAAAATGATACACACACACACACTAAATAAAATGATACACACACACATAAATAAAATGATACACACACACAAACGAAATAAAATGATACACACACAAACGAAATAAAATGATACACACACAAACGAAATAAAATGATACACACACAAACGAAATAAAATGATACACACGAAATAAAATGATACCACACAAACGAAATAAAATGATACACACACACACTAAATAAAATGATACACACACGAAATAAAATGATACACACATTAAATAAAATGATACACACACACATTAAATAAAATGATACACACACACACTAAATCAAATGATACACACACAAACGAAATAAAATGATACACACACACACTAAATAAAATGATACACACACAACACTAAATAAAATGATACACACCACACACTAAATAAAATGATACACACACACACACTAAATAAAATGATACACACACACACACTAAATAAAATGATACACACACACACTAAATAAAATGATACACACACACACACTAAATAAAATGATACACACACACAAACGAAATAAAATGATACACACAAACGAAATAAAATGATACACACACAAACGAAATAAAGTGATACACACACACACACTAAATAAAATGATACACACACACAACTAAATAAAATGATACACACACACTAAATAAAATGATACACACACACACTAATAAAATGATACACAACACACATAAATAAATGATACACACACACACTAAATAAAATGATACACACACACACACTAAATAAAATGATACACACACACTAAATAAAATGATACACACACAAACAAATAAAAATGATACACACACACACTAAATAAATGATACACACACACACACTAAATAAAATGATACACACACACACGTAAAAAATGATACACACACACACACACTAAATAAAATGATACACACACACACTAAATAAAATGATACACACACACTAAATAAAATGATACACACACACACTAAATAAAATGATACACACACAAACGAAATAAAATGATACACACACAAACGAAATAAAATGATACACACACAAACGAAATAAAATGATACACACACAAACGAAATAAAATGATACACACACACACACTAAATAAAATGATACACACACAAACGAAATAAAATGATACACACACAAACGAAATAAAATGATACACACACACAAACGAAATAAAATGATACACACACACAAACGAAATAAAATGATACACACACACAAACGAAATAAAATGATACACACACACAAACGAAATAAAATGATACACTCGAAATAAAATGATACACGCACACAAACTAATAAAATGATACACACACACACACTAAATAAAATTATATACACACACACAACCACATAACACAAATACACAGGTCCACATTGAGGTCATCAGACTGCATTGATAGGTAGTCGTCACCTTACTCCATTCCTCTCATCACCTCCTTTACTAATCCCACTATTGCTTCTAGTTTGACATAAGATTAAGACAAGTTTCGCACCTCAGCCATACCCTTCCCATCAATGGATATAACCGCAACAGCCACAGAATTACCAAGATTAATAGAGTACTAGGTTAAACCGCGCGCAGCTTAGTGACGTCAGATGCAGTACCTCGAGAAAAAGACAGCTCTCCATCCTTGTACAAGTATGACGGGGTTAGTTATTTAGCAAAGAACATAACGCAGAGGTTTAGGACGTTATGTAGTACAAGTCAGTCCCGTTGGTCGTGATAGGCGGACAGACAGACTGTTGTGGTGCGGGAAAAGAAGACAAAGGAATTAAGATCCCAAGTGAAATGGCCAAGGGAGGAGTTGACAAGATTGTTAACTAAGGAGACGAAGTTGAAGAGGACCTATGGAGTGATACGAAGCGTCAAAGGACACAATAAGAAGAAGAAGAGGAAGAAGCAGAAGAAGAAGAAGAAGAAGAAAGAAGCAGAAGAAAAAAAAGTCAAGGGAAGAGTTGACAAGATTATTAACTAAGAAGACTAAGTTTATGAGGATCTATGAAGTTATTCTAAGCGTCAAAGGCCACAAGAAGAAGAAGAAGGCGCATGGCAGAGGCAGTTCCGAGGGTTGGCGCGGCGTACTGCAGGGGAGCAGATGGTTCCCTCAACACTATTATAGTCTCTAAATATAGGCCAACAATCAGCAGCTCCTATATCTCATGTATATTATGCTACTATGTGTGTTATGTTCATGTTGGCATATCATCTCATGTATATTATGTTGTTCTTGTTATTACTGTATGCCTTCGGGTGAAAACAAAATTATTATTATTACTATTTCACGATAATAGTGAGCAGTGCCTGGTAGTACGATTGTCGCCGCCACATGGCGTACACAAACCAACAAACACGCGTCATATGTGTTGTGTGCCTGTTCAAGGGACGCACATGAACTGACACACAAACACACACACACATACACACATTACCGTCCACGGAAACATACCAGAAAACATTATAATTGAAGGACACCAACTTGTGCCACAGACTTTTTTTCAACTTTTTTTCTTCACACAAACTGAGGTAAATAAATAAAAGGGTAAAAAATAATTGGTGTACACACGGACATACTGAGCAATCAAGGGTAGGAAAAGGGTAGAAAAAGGGTATTTGTAGTGATGAAATACTGCTACCCTTTTTCTACCCTTACAAATATACCCTTTTCCAACCCTCTCATCTAAAAAGGGTAGATAAAGGGTAGATGAAGGGTATAATTGACAGCATCTACCCTCCAGCCTGGACATAGGGCTTAAAAAGGGTAGTGATGGTGGGATGTAACAATTCTACCCTTAATATACCCCCCATTTCTGAGAGTGTACTGAACAATCAAGGGTATGAAATGCGACGACTTTAGCCAACTTACCGCCTCTACAGCTATGAACAGTGTTGAACTATGTTAGGCGTATATCATTCCCTTCGCCAGTTATATGAACGAAATCTGTTAAATGCACCTTACGTTTGCGACATTAAATCAAGCTATCAATTCATCATCGATTATTAACATGTAAAGATAAGAAAGAGTTGTAACTATTGTGCCATTGATGAATTGATGCGATGGGGTGTGACCAAATATAGAGTACATACCATCAACACTCAGTCTATAATGTATGTTAATCTCAGAGCTCCTCATGTGTAAGGTACGGAGCCTTGATCATGACTCCCACCGCCTCACCTCCCCAGCGAGAGAGAGAGAGAGAGAGAGAGAGAGAGAGAGAGAGAGAGAGAGAGAGAGAGAGAGAGAGAGAGAGAGAGAGAGAGAGAGAGAAAGAAAGAGAAAGAGAAAGAAAAAGCGTGGGTGCAGGATTGGTTTCGTGTTCGACATTTTGACTTCCTAACTATTATGTAAGAGAGAGGGAGAGTGAGAAAGAGAGTGGAAGAGAGGAAAAGTAGAGATAGAGAGAGGAAGAGAGGAAAAGATAGAGAAGAAGAGAGGAAAAGATAGAGAGAGGAAGGGAGGAAAAGTAGAGAGAGAGGAATAAAGGAAAAATAGAGATAGAGAGAGGAAGAAATAAAGAAAAGATATATAGGAGAAGTCTCTTCGAAGAAACTAACCGGATCAAAAACTCCCAGCTGGGTTTTCGAAATAAACTCTTGCCTCACAAATTTGCTAGACTTTTTAAATGACGTCTACAGCATGCATTATATTGGGCATTGTATTGATGGAAATTAGCATTGTCTTACACAGCATCGGTAAACGATTTCGGTCACATGAAGCGAAGCACTTTCTTTTGGCTGCTCCTACAGAAACTAAGGCATTACATCATAGATTTTTGATGCCATTACCGAGCACTTCAATAGTTGTTAATATTTGAAACTCTCCCAGCACAAGTAGTTAATAGTTATAGTTAAACGATTAAGGGTTTAAACAGACTAGAAAAGCCTCAATTGCCAAACTCGATAACTTCTGTCCTGCGTAAATGTTTTAAGCTTTTTTTTTTTCTTTCCAGCTTTAGTTTAGAGTCTTTTTCAACCGTTCCTATCAAATTCCATGGCAGATTTTTAATACTGCATGGTGTATATTCTCACTTTTTTCTTGCCGGCCTCGACTGGAGGGAGTAGGGGGTGAGGAGGAGCATTCAACCTGCTATTCTTTTTGCTACATTTAGCAAGAGAGAGAGAGAGAGAGAAGAGAGAGAGAGAGAGAGAGAGAGAGAGAGAGAGAGAGAGAGAGAGGAGAGAAAGAGCGAGAAAGAGAGCGAGAGAAGGAGCGAGAGAAAGAGAGCGAGAGAAAGAGAGCGAGAGAAAGAGAAAGAGAGAATGAGCGAACGAGTGAGAGGGGTAGAGAGGGGGGGGGGGAGGTACTATTTACATGTAAACTATACTATAAACCTACAGAAAGAAAATAACACCATTAATCTATACGGAAAAAAAGTGTTCCATGACCAGATAAATTAAATGAAGCTTTAAGAATCAATAAATGGAAAAGCTTACCATATAGGATAGGCAAAGATATCCCAAACAAAAATGAGGTTTGCATTTTAAAGAGTCTGTGTGTGTGGTCGTGGGTGCAGCAGGAGGCAGGACTTGAGGTGTGGGGGAGAGGAAGGGGGAGAGGAGAGGAAGGGAGAGGGGAGGGAGGGGGAGGGTAGGCGAAGCATGTAAACCAGAATATTTGAAGGTTCAGTATGAAAACCGAATATAAAAAGAACTAACCCATGCAGGGGAAACTATAACTGCTGCCTCCACTGAGCTTAAGGGTTCAAGTTCCCTCTTTTGTACGAGTATGTTCAGGCCAGCAAGGGAGTTACCAGGCGCGCGCAGAGCTGCATCACGCCAGCAAGCACTCTTACAGAACCTCGGGCACAAACACAAACCGAAGCACGTACGCAGAAAACCACACACTAGTCATTATACACGTACACTTTACATCCTTTGCTACGTGTTGGGTTCGTAACTCCAATGTTACTTATCTTACCGAGATCTTGAGTCACATCTAATAAATAGGATTAGTCTTCATCTATTCAATTCGGCTTAAAATCTTACGTGGAGGGAAAGTCTTTTAAGAGACATTAATATTTGGGGTAAATCCACGCCTTCCACCTATGTCATCAGTGTAAAATAAGTGATGCTATACAATATGCTTATCCAAATCTTTTTGCTTTCTTTATCAATAATTTGGGAATAAGCGGTAAGTCATAAATGATACCGCCACCATTATCTTTTGAATATATAATTGTAAATTGTATCATTTGACGTTCATAAACAGATATATTCAGAATGTAGTCACTCACAGGGTATAATAAACATATAACTTTTGCTGGAAAACACCCCTGCTGGTTTGAAAAAGAGGTGGTGTTAGGTCTAGTTTGGAGTAACTCTTGGGTTGTAGAACATACATAACCGAAGTGGTTCTTGGCTGAGCGGGGATGAAGCCCTATTATATTTAAGATTATTATGTTATGATTATGATTTTTACGATTACGTGCTATGATCAGTCTACAACACTCCTACTTTCATATACAGGAAAGACTCATTTACGGGAGGTCCAGCAATCTCCCCCCCCCCTCCATCTAAGAGTTCAAAAGATATGTTAGGTGCAGTTAGAAACATATCCATGCAGAGAGGGCGGAGATCTCTCCAAATTATTAAGGGTTTTAGGCGTGCATCTCGTATTACAGATTTGAGTAAAGCTTTTCTTTCTATTAACTATGATGTGGAGGCAAAAATCTTATTTTATAACGAGCGGAGTAATTCTGCATAATTATCTTAGGGGTACCTAAAATGCAGGCATGAGCAAAAAAATATATATAATTAAGTACGGACGCTCTAACATACGGACGCGTTGAGGATTTTGATACGAAAATACATGAAGGCTGACTTTGGATAGGGAGGCAGATAGGTATTAGGACATGCAGGCAGATAGCAGGCAGGCAGGCAGGCTGTACCGTCGGCTAGCAGACATCCAAACAAAATCAGACAGACGCACGCACATGAACGCACGCACACGCACCTACGAATGCACATCCGGACCCACGCCGTCTGCCCCAACTTAAAGGTGCACAACGGTAGAGCGTAGTCACAACAAGAAAAAAAAACCTCCTTCCCTACAGACTCCCTCCCATCCAAGCAGCCCCTCCCTTTCCTCCCTTCAAGCA
>JACEEZ010012453.1:265000-310000 GCA_016584305.1 Chionoecetes opilio | reverse complement strand
GGGAAATATCAGGGGAGAAAAGGTCTAGGGAGAGAATAGGTCCAGGGGGGGAAATATCCAAGGGAAATATCAGGGGAGAAAAGGTCTAGGGGGAGAAAAGGTCCAGGGGGGGGAAATGTCCAAGGGAAATATCAGGGGGGAAAAGGTGTAGGGGGAGAAAAGGTCCAGGGGGAGAAAAGGTCTAGGGAGAGAAAAGGTCCAGGGGGAGAAAAGGTCCAGGGGGGAGAAAAGGTCCAGGGGGGAGAAAAGGTCCAGGGGGGAGAAAAGGTCCAGGGGGGAAAAGGTCCAGGGGGGAAAAGGTCTAGTGGGAGAAAAGGTCCAGGGGGAGAAAAGGTCCAGGGGGGAGAAAAGGTCCAGGGAGGAAAAGGTCCAGGGAGGAAAAGGTCCAGGGGGGAAAAGGTCCAGGGGAGAAAGGTCCAGGGGGGAAAATATCCTACATTCCCTATCTCCATGTTAACTCATATCAGTACTTTTTTATCCGGTTTAGTTTTATATCTCGATCATCTTTTACTCGCACTAAATATTTCCTTGAAGTCCTTTTGCCTTTTTTCATCTTTCCTTTTTCCTCAAGTAGCGATGCTTTTGTTTGGGATGATTCATTGTTTGCTTTTTTAAATGTCGGCTATTCTTTAATTTGCATTGAAGATTTTCCCGCCAAATGCCTCACCATCCATCTCAGTTGCCTCCCTTTAACTCCTTCACGCCCAGATCTTTCCTTTGTTATAAAAAGTTGTCTGTTGTTAGCCATAAAATTACGAAAAGTAACTTAATATACCGAATTAGTTAGTCGACAATGATACTAATCAGGTTATATCTATAAAATATTGCTTATATTCACTAAAAATCGTCTAACGGTACCCAAATTACAATGGAAATTACGTTGTGGGTCCAAGGGGGTTAACACTTTAAACACTGTTCAGTTTACGTGGAATCCTCTTGAAAGTTATCATATATGTTTTAAAAGTACTACTGGACACACTTCACTCGTTTTCCTTTAATTATTCTGTATATGTTATGCCGTATATCTTATCTTGTTATCTATGCCAGCTAAACAGGTTCAATGGTTCATGGTTCAAAATATCAATACTTTCACTTCTATCCATGCTACAGCGTTTCAAAAGGATGTAGTCTCCATTTTAACACCACCAACCCTTGTTTTCATTCCTCCTTCATGCAGAAACAGATTGAACTAAGGGGGGGGGGGGGGGCACACTCAATGGAGCGCATACCTCCGCCCGAATATTTCATCAATTGGTTGCCATGGCAACAGTTGTGATTCGATTTCATAAAAAAAAAGTGAAATAAAAAGTTTAAAAAAAATGTAAAAAAAAAATATATATATAAATATATATATATATATATATATATATATATATATATATATATATAATATATATATATATATATATATATATACACGTATATATGCACTCAGTATGAGCGCATACCTCCGGCCGAGGAGGTATGCGGTCATTGGTTGCCATGGCAACAGTTATCAATAGATTTCATCCAAAATTAAATCAGTTCTTCCTTATACTAAATAGACTTGGTATACCGAGTTTGGTCCAAATCTATTGGTAACTTTTCGAGAAATCCTGTACACTAACAAACAGACAGACAGACAGATCGGGGTGAAAACATAACCCTCCAACTTCGTTAGCGGAGGTAATAACCTTCATTCGTCCTTCATGCAGAAACATATTGAATAGGGGGGGGGGGGGCACTCAGTAGAGCGCATACCTCCACCCGAATATTTCATCTATTGGTTGCTATGCAACAGTTGTGATTATATATATATGCACTCAGTATGAGCGCATACCTCAGCCGAATATTCATCAATTGGTTGCCATGGCAACAGTTGTCAATAGATTCATCCAAATTAAATCAGTTCTTCCTTATACCAAATAAACTTGGTATACTGAGTTTGGTCCAAATCTATTGGTAACTTTTCGAGAAATCCTGTACACTAACAAACAGACAGACAGACAGACAGACAGACAGACAGACAGATCGGGGTGAAAACATAACCCCTCCAACTTCGTTGGCGGAGGTAATAACTTTCATTCCTATTTCATGCAGAAACGATTGAATAACCTCCATTCCTCCTTCATTCAGAAACATATTGAACTAGGGGGGAGGGGGGCACTCAGTAGAGCGCATACCTCCGCCCGAATATTCATCAATATATATAATATTATAATATATATATATATATATATATATTATACGAGTATATATATTATATATATATATATTATATATATAATATATATATATTATATAATATATATATATATATATATATATATATATTATATATATATATATATATATATATATATATATGCATTATGCACTCAGTATGAGCGCATACCTCCGGCCGAATATTTCATCAATTGGTTGCCATGGCAACAGTTGTCAATAGATTTCATCCAAAATTAAATCAGTTCTTCCTTATACCAAATAGACTTGGTATACCGAGTTTGGTCCAAATCTATTCGTAACTTTTTGAGAAATCCTGTACACTGACAAACAGACAGACAGACAGACAGACAGACAGACAGACAGACAGACAGATCGGGGTGAAAACATAACCCCTCCAACTTCGTTGGCGGAGGTAATAATCTTCATTCCTCCTTCATTGAGAAACATTGAATAACCAAGTTGAAAGTTATTATAATTTACCACATACCAATATCTATCCTAAAACGTATTATAATAGTAAATATGATAACTTGATGTTTAATTAGTATGCATTTCCCTCACACAGTTTACTAAAAGACTAAGTTTGTGACAGCTGGGTAACGAAACAGAGAACACAGAACAACAGAAGAAACAGAAAGTGAAAAAAATTATAGGACAAAATAAGAAAAAAAAGAAGACAACACAAACTAACTAAAGGGTGTCTGGACGATTCGAGCGAATACCTTTTCGAGCGTAGGACGATTCGAGCGAATACTTTTTCGAGCGGTGGACGATTCGAGCGAATACTTTTTCGAGCGAAGGACGATTCGAACGAATACTTTTTCGAGCGAAGGACGATTCGAACGAATACTTTTTCGAGCGGAGGACCAAACTTAGTTTTCCTGAATAGTTTTGATGTGTATGGAATGAATCTGGCACTTGTTTTTGTCGGAAATATATCTTTGTTTACAGGTGTGGGGGGATCCCCGCCCCGCAAACCTTGCCCCGCTTCTCACTGCCGTAGTATTAAGATTTCTTTTTTTGTTCTTGATATTATCTGTTACTAAACCGAACCCCACCTCTAACCTAACCTAACCTAGTCTCATTTAACCTAACTTAACCGTTTCTGGCTGAAATAGCGGTAGATTTATACGTTATAATAGACGTTATAATACACTCACTTTTTCTTTTAATCAACGTTCACACAAACACACACTTACACCTACACACACACACCTACACGCACGCACACACACACACACACACAAATGTTTCTCGACGTTTCCCATTCTGGATGGGAAATAAATAAACCTAAACGCCCAATTAAAATGTTTGCTAACAGTTTGGAAACAATGTTTCCAAACAAAGTTTCCTAGTGTGGACGGGACAGAGGAAGGTGGGTGGGGTGCCACCGTGCGTCAGGACATTCCAGGTAGAGAGTAGTGAGGTCAGGTCAGGCAAGATCAGGTATACTACCCTCTGCGTGTGTGTGTGTGTGTGCACTACCTGACGTGACCTCACTACCCTCTAAATGAAATGTCCTGACAACACCCCGGGCAGGGTTGCTAGGGCCGCGGTTTACCAGCCCAATTGGGCTCTTTTTAGAAAAGGTTGTGTGAAAAAAAACGATGGTCGCGGGTTAGCGGTTTTTGGCCTGCTTTTACTTCGTTGCGGATTTTTGGGTTGATTGTCTTCAAAAGCACATGACACATTTGCACCCGTTCATGATAATCATCAAGGAGGATTATCACAACAATTATCGTCAAGGAGGATTATCACGACTGGACTTTGACCTGATTAGGACCTCAGCCAGCCTCAGCTGTGACCTCTCACGGAGGTCACATCCTACTGACATCCCTAGGGATGATTAATTATATTGACCTGGGTCATGCTACACTTTCATTCACACCTTCAAGGCCCACCCCCTATTCAGCCTCTCTCTAACTTCTAAGTCTATAAGGAGAAAGGTCGTGTAACCAACTAAAGACCCAGACAGCGAGAAGAGACACATCAGGGAGTGCCGATGACAAAGGCCAAACTCCCGACCCACAACTGAACTGAACTGAACAAACCACACACATGGAAATAATAATAATATATAAAAAATTTCCTTAATCCTTGACAGTTCCGCGGTAGGAAAGAGCAGCAGCATCCGTACATATAATTATTGAGGAATTTTTAGTCACCTTTTAAGACCACCACCACCACCACCACTGAGGGACTATGAACGTATTGAAAGAGATCAGAACAAAGATAAGATAAGATTTTCATCCTATCTAGACACTTTGCAAGTACCAACTACAAGGTTATTGACTATACAAAGCGCCGCCACGTCAGCACGAACTAGGCGGACTCGAACCGCTGACCGAATGCACAGGGACGCTGCACATTGCGAGCTCACGTCTCTACCAACCTTGCCACCCTGACGGACTCAGAACAAAGAGTGAGTAAATCGCAGCACCAGAGGGCAGTCTGTGGACACTTCTAAATTCATGGCATTTCCTGTGTGAGTGTGTGTATGTGTGAGAGAGAGAGAGAGAGAGAGAGAGAGAGAGAGAGAGAGAGAGAGAGAGAGAGAGAGAGAGAGAGAGAGAGAGAGAGAGAGAGAGAGAGAGAGAGAGAGAGAGAGAGAGAGAGAGAGAGAGAGAGAGAGAGAGAGAGAGTGTTTGTGTGTGTTTAGACGTACACACACACACACACACACACACACACACAGGTCAGTAGGATGTCACAGGCGGAGATTGAGTGAGGGTTTGGTGGCCTTGTTTTCACCTTTGGTTATCACAGCACCACCGAAGGAAGAGTCACACCACCCCGAACAAGTGTCCTTCGTTATGTCCCTCCAAGGATAATATAAGTATAGTATATATAGTATAGTATTATAGAGTACAGTAGCCTTGGTTCCCTCCCGTACTCCATCCCTGACCTACTCGACGACACCACGACGATCATTTTTCACATTTCTTACTGCAGTAAAGTTTCTCTCCTAGAAGGGATTAGTAACCTTGCGGGTGAAATAAGACATACATTGTGTAATAAAGAAGTCGTGATTCACTGCAAATGATACCATGCCAACTCAATGAAGGTGCATGCTTTGAATCGTATTTACGTAATTTTTCTGGCTAGTGAGACGTGTGTGTGTATGACAGTGTGTGTGTGTGTGTGTGTGTGTGTGTGTGTGTGTGTGTGTGTGTGTGTGTGTGTGTGTGTGTGTGTGTGTGTGTGTGTGTGTATGTGAAAGCTGAAGCAGAAACAGAAAATTATCGTGTCATTATTGTGTGTGTGTGTGTGTGTGTGTGTGTGTGTGTGTGTGTGTGTGTGTGTGTGTGTGTGTGTGTGTGTGGTGTGTGTGTGTGTGTGTGTGTGCCCCTTGCACCACCAGAGAGAGCGAGAGGCTTCACCACCCGTCAGGGCCGTCACTCCCTATGAAGCAAGCACAACACAGCCTTCAAGTGCGTTGAGGGAATGTCGATAGCGCGAAACTCAAATCAAGGTAAAAAGAAACAAGCCTCTGATCTGAATCTGAACTTAATGGCGCGTGAAAAAAGAGAGAGAGAGAGAGAGAGAGAGAGAGAGAGAGAGAGAGAGAGAGAGAGAGAGAGAGAGAGAGAGAGAGAGAGAGAGAGAGAGAGAGAGAGAGAGAGAGAGAGGAGAGAGAGAGAGAGAAGAATGAGGAGAGAAGAGAGAGAGAAGAGAGAGAGAGAGAGAGAGAGAGAGAGGAAATCAGAATTATGAGCTGAGAGCATAAACAACAGCAACAACACGATTAAATAATGAAGCATTTGCAAAGAACGAGAGCAAGAGGTCAAGAAACAGCGTGAAATCCCATCCAGTTAATTAATTAAGCAACAGCAAGAAGCGCAACAAAGATAACAACAGAACTAGAAGAAAAAAATACCGAGAGTTACGAAACGACGAGACTGAGCATTAATTCCATCTTTTCTATATTTCTTTTACAGTGCAAACCAGTCAGCTGGAACGAATCAATCCAATAAATGTGAGTTATATAGAACACTAGCCGCAAAGCCGCCCTCCGGGCGGACTTTTTGGCTAGCTCCTGCGGAGGGCTATAGGTGGGCCAAAGGCCCACCTATATGTTTCACCTTTATGCCACCTATAAGGCCACGGACTCTCCAGATAGCCCCTTCTAACTTTCCTGAAATCATGGATATAGAAATGTATGTATTCTCCCCACCCATTCACTCACCCATTACCCATCACCCCCCACCCATTCACTCCCCCATTACCCATCACCCCCCACCCATTCACTCACCCATTACCCATCACCCCCCACCCATTCACTCACCCATTACCCATCACCCCCCACCCATTCACTCACCCATTACCCATCACCCCCCACCCATTCACTCCCCCATTACCCATCACCCCCCACCCATTCACTCACCCATTACCCATCACCACACACCCATTCACTCACCCATTACCCATCACCCCCACCTATTCCCTCACCCATCACCCATCACCCCCCACCCATTCACTCGCCCATCACCCCACACCCATTACCCATCACCCCACCCATTCACTCACCCATTACCCATCACTCTACATCAAGGTTTCCTCAATTCTCGCAACCCACTTTTTTTCACAATTCTCTCTAATAGGCTGCTAAAAAAAAAAAAAAAAAAAAGTGATCGGATCATCTCATAAGTGGGCTTAAAACCTTTCCCTGGTCGACCTGGTTCCAAAAATGTGCCATATGAGGTGATTGCGCCACGGGGGGCGGAACCTATACCACACACACACACACACAGACAGACAGACAGACACACTTTCGCTTATATTATTATAGATTCTGTCTACTCTATAACACACATACACACACACACACACACACACACACACACACACACACACACACACACACACACACACACACACACACACACACACACATACACACACACACACACACAATAGGGGGCCTTACAGGATTTTCATTTCGGCACTTGTTGTAATTTTAGATGTATAAGAAATCACTATGTCTCTAAGGTGATATATAAGGTCTATAATGATCACTGTCTCTAAGGTGATATATAAGGTCTATAATGATCACTGTGTCTCTAAGGTGATATATAAGGTCTATAATGATCACTATGTCTCTAAGGTGATATATAAGGTCTATAATGATCACTATGTCTCTAAGGTGATATATAATGTCTATAATGATCACTATGTCTCTAAGGTGATATATAAGGTCTATAATGATCACTGTGTCTCTAAGGTGATATATAAGGTCTATAATGATCACTGTGTCTCTAAGGTGATATATAAGGTCTATAATGATCACTGTGTCTCTAAGGTGATATATAAGGTCTATAATGATCACTATGTCTCTAAGGTGATATATAAGGTCTAAAAGGATCACTATGTCTCTAAGGTGATATATAAGGTCTATAATGATCACTATGTCTCTAAGGTGATATATAATGTCTATAATGATCACTATGTCTCTAAGGTGATATATAAGGTCTAAAAGGATCACTATGTCTCTAAGGTGATATATAAGGTCTATAATGATCACTGTGTCTCTAAGGTGATATATAAGGTCTATAATGATCACTGTGTCTCTAAGGTGATGTATAAGGTCTATAAGGATCACTGTGTCTCTAAGGTGATATATAAGGTCTATAAGGATCACTATGTCTCTAAGGTGATATATAAGGTCTATAAGGATCACTGTGTCTCTAAGGTGATATATAAGATCTAAAAGGATCACAATGTCTCTAAGGTGATATATAATGTCTATAATGATCACTATGTCTCTAAGGTGATATATAAGGTCTATAATGATCACTGTGTCTCTAAGGTGATATATAAGGTCTATAATGATCACTGTGTCTCTAAGGTGATGTATAAGGTCTATAAGGATCACTATGTCTCTAAGGTGATATATAAGGTCTATAATGATCACTATGTCTCTAAGGTGATATATAAGGTCTATAATGATCACTATGTCTCTAAGGTGATATATAAGGTCTATAATGATCACTGTGTCTCTAAGGTGATATATAAGGTCTATAATGATCACCGTGTCTCTAAGGTGATGTATAAGGTCTATAATGATCACTATGTCTCTAAGGTGATATATAAGGTCTATAATGATCACTGTGTCTCTAAGGTGATATATAAGGTCTATAATGATCACTGTGTCTCTAAGGTGATATATAAGGTCTATAATGATCACTGTGTCTCTAAGGTGATATATAAGGTCTATAATGATCACTGTGTCTCTAAGGTGATATATAAGGTCTAAAAGGATCACTGTGTCTCTAAGGTGATATATAATGTCTATAAGGATCACTGTGTCTCTAAGGTGATATATAAGGTCTAAAAGGATCACTATGTCTCTAAGGTGATATATAAGGTCTATAAGGATCACTGTGTCTCTAAGGTGATATATAAGGTCTATAATGATCACTGTGTCTCTAAGGTGATGTATAAGGTCTATAAGGATCACTATGTCTCTAAGGTGATGTATAAGGTCTATAAGGATCACTGTGTCTCTAAGGTGATATATAAGGTCTATAATGATCACTGTGTCTCTAAGGTGATATATAAGGTCTAAAAGGATCACTGTGTCTCTAAGGTGATATATAATGTCTATAAGGATCACTGTGTCTCTAAGGTGATATATAAGGTCTATAAGGATCACTGTGTCTCTAAGGTGATATATAATGTCTATAAGGATCACTGTGTCTCTAAGGTGATATATAAGGTCTAAAAGGATCACTGTGTCTCTAAGGTGATATATAATGTCTATAAGGATCACTGTGTCTCTAAGGTGATATATAAGGTCTATAAGGATCACTGTGTCTCTAAGGTGATATATAATGTCTATAAGGATCACTGTGTCTCTAAGGTGATATATAAGGTCTATAATGATCACTGTGTCTCTAAGGTGATATATAATGTCTATAATGATCACTGTGTCTCTAAGGTGATATATAAGGTCTATAAGGATCACTATGTCTCTAAGGTGATATATAAGGTCTATAAGGATCACTGTGTCTCTAAGGTGATATATAAGGTCTATAAGGATCACTATGTCTCTAAGGTGATATATAAGTCTATAAGGATCACTGTGTCTCTAAGGTGATATATAAGGTCTATAAGGATCACTGTGTCTCTAAGGTGATATATAAGTCTATAAGGATCACTGTGTCTCTAAGGTGATATATAAGGTCTATAAGGATCACTGTGTCTCTAAGGTGATATATAAGTCTATAATGATCACTATGTCTCTAAGTTGATGTATAAGGTCTATAAGGATCACTGTGTTTCTAAGGTGATATATAAGGTCTATAATGATCACTATGTCTCTAAGGTGATGTATAAGGTCTATAAGGATCACTATGTCTCTAAGGTGATATATAAGTCTATAAGGATCACTGTGTCTCTAAGGTGATATATAAGGTCTATAATGATCACTATGTCTCTAAGGTGATATATAAGTCTATAAGGATCACTGTGTCTCTAAGGTGATATATAAGGTCTATAAGGATCACTGTGTCTCTAAGGTGATATATAAGTCTATAAGGATCACTATGTCTCTAAGGTGATATATAAGTCTATAAGGATCACTGTGTTTCTAAGGTGATATATAAGGTCTATAAGGATCACTATGTCTCTAAGGTGATGTATAAGGTCTATAAGGATCACTGTGTCTCTAAGGTGTAATGTTTATAAGGTGTTGGAAGGTAAGATCTTAGCCATGATATTGGGTTGGATCCTCCTGTTGGTTTGTATTATATAGCCGTTGGGTTGCAGTTGTTGTGGTTTTGGATTGTAAAAGCAAGCACTATAAGGGATTGAGGGATGAGATGATGACCATGATATTGGGTTGGATCCTGCTGTTCGTTTGCATTTTATTATACTAGCTGTTGATTGGCAGTTGTGTGATACGCGTGTATTCTTTACGTCTGTGTCACATGGCTCGGTGTGGCCAAAGTGACTAATACGATATGTTATACCAATATATTAGCTTCTTTGGGTGTTGCCAAATGCGTGGCCAAATTTTGTGTGTGTGATCATGCGAGTCTGCAGTGATGAATGTTCGGTGAATTCCTGCCGTGCTTACCTCCAAGTGATGGTGACAAGGTGGTTCAATGAGTGAGTGAATGAATGGGGAACGAGTAGATGAATAAAGATTGAATCTTATGCAAAAACTATGCAAGTGTGAAGCTGAAAAGAGGACAAAGGAGAGAGAGAAGAGAGAGAAGGAAGAGAGGAAAGAGAGAGAGAGAGAGAGAGGAGAGGAGAGAGAGGAGGGAGAGAGAAGAGAGAGAGAGAGAGAGAGGAGGGGGAGAGAGAGAGAGAGGAGGAGAGAGAGAGAGAGAAATATATATATATATATATATATATATATATATGTGTGTGTGTGTGTGTGTGTGTGTGTGTGTGTGTGTGTGTGTGTGTGTGTATTTACCTAGTAGTTGTAAATACACACACATACATATACACACACACATTCTCTCTCTCATAGACTTTCTGTGTGTGTGTGTGTGTGTCTATGCCCCCCCCCTCCCCCCCGAGTCCCTGCAGCAGGGTAGGCAATGAGGACGTGCCAATCTTGGTGAGGGTCCGTTGATCAGTCAGCAAGCAAGTGTTTGCTATAGTTTGTCCTTCCCTTGTTTTGGTTAGGTTGCCCTCACTCATCCCTGCCTCCCCCTGCCCCCCCGACACACACACACACACACACACCAGACAAACTAGTTATGATTCACATTAGCGATCCTTTAATGGTTTGGTTTTCATGATATTCACCTACGGTCTTGAACAGGCGCTGGATTTGCGACCGCCAGCTTTTATCCTCCCGGTTACAGCTTATACATACATACCGATCTTTGGGAAAGGATGGGACCTCACACACCACACATATCCCATACCCTTGCTCAAGAGGGACACTGCCCGCGTTTCCGAGGCTCGAACCTGAGCACGTCAAGTGAGCCAGTTGCTGATAGTCCATTGAACTTTACCACCGTTCCGCGCTGTGTGTGTGTGTGTGTGTGTGTGTGTTTTAGAGATGCAATTGATGGTGAAATAATTGTGATATGGATTTTTTTTTTTAATGATGGAGGGTGCGGAAATGAGGTGACATATTGATAAATGATGATCATTAATGATACAATAATGATCACAATAATAACGATAATCGCACTGATAAAAATAACAACGACACTAATTATAACAACAATGCAATCAAGAGTACATGAAACCCCAAGATTTGCAATAAAAACACTGAGATGAATGAAGACAACAGTGGGTATAAAATCAGCAACATCCGTGCGTTTGAGGGGAACAGAGGCATCGTGGAGGTGCAATGCTTCCACTTTAGGATAACATGCCCCATTTTAGGGTATTTTGACCTTCTTTAGGGTAGCATTTTAGGATTTTAGGGTAATGGTAAACTTTTCATTTAATAACATGCTTGTGATTTTGAGAGTAATTTGACTCAAGAGCACGTAAAAGTGCTCAAAGCAGATAATAGTCTCGTAATGTAGACAGTGCTGAAGCTATTAAATTCATACATAGAACATAGCGAAATACCCTTCCTGAAATGCCCTAAAGTTGGACAAATTACCCTAAATTCATCAAATGGACATTTATGTTGAAATTTTACTACGCTATGTTCTATGTATACATTTAATAGCTTCAGCACTATCTACATTATGAGACTATTATCTGCTTTGAGCACTTTTTAGGGTAAAAGAATAAATACTCGTGGAAGCCCTGTGAAGGTGACAACTTGGTCCAGGCTTCTATCTAGATCAAGGGTGACAAGACAGACAGGCGGGCCGCGGCGTGTCTCCAGGGCGACGCGGCGTGATCCCCGTGAACCTGCTGGGTGGTCGCGGCGGCTGCGTCACCACTCACGCCTCACTCTTGACCTTTCGTTTCTATGTATTGGTTGACGGATCATCCTTCTTCACCCTCCAACACATCCCCGACTGATTAACAACCTTCCATATGACTATCCTCTCTCTGTGCCGTGAATATGATGGGTAATATAACCGAATGTAGGAAAAATGGCACAGGAATTAATGGCACAGGAAATAATGGCACAGGAAAAAATGGCACAGGAAGTAATGGCACATAAATTAATGGCACATAAATTAATGGCACAGGAATTAATGGCACAGGAAAAAATGGCACAGGAACTAATGGCACAGGAAATAATGGCACAGAAGAAAAAAGCACATGAAAAAATAGCATATTCTTCAGGCTAGGAATAAATGTCGCATTTTGAGAATTTATTCAAATATGTAAAGTATTTGCATATTTGTATTTGTTTACCTAACCTAACCTAACCTAACCTAACCTAGACTAGCCTAACCTAACCTAACCTAGATTAGTCTAACCTAACCTAACCTAGACTAGCCTAACCTAACCTAACCTAACCTAGACTTGCCTAACCTAACCTAACCTAGACTAGCCTAACCTAACCTACCCTAACCTAGACTAGCCTAACCTAACCTAACCTAACCTTACCTAACCTAACCTAACCTAACCTAGACTAGCCTAACCTAACCTAACTTAACCTAGACTAGCCTAACCTAACCTAACCTAACCTAACCTAACCTAACCTAGCTTAACCTAGACTAGCCTAACCTAACATAACCTAGACTAGCCTAACCTAACCTAGACTCGCCTAACCTAGCTTAACCTAACCTAGACTAGCCTAACCTAACCTAACCTAACCTAACCAAGACTAGCCTAACCTAACCTAACCTAGCCTAGACTAGCCTAAAATAACCTAACCTAGACTAGCCTAACCTAACCTAACCTAACCTAGACTAACCTAACCTAACCTAACCTAACCTAGACTAACCTAACCTAACCTAACCTAACCTAACCTAACCTAACCTAGACTAGCCTAACCTAACCTAGACTATAGTAATCGCACTATAAGATGCCATTACTTTTGTGCCATTTTTTCCTACTCCAAACTTTGTGACATTTTTTCATGTGCCATTTTTTTTGGCGTCATTTTTTTTGGTGTCATTTTTTTGGTGTCATTTTTTTGGGTGTCATTTTTTTGGGTGTCATTTTTTTGGGTGTCATTTTTTTGGGTGTCATTTTTTTTGGTGTCATTTTTTTGGGTGTCATTTTTTTGGGTGTCATTTTTATGGGTGTCATTTTTTTTGGTCATTTTTTTTGTGTCATTTTTTTTGGTGTCATTTTTTTTGGTGTCATTTTTTTTGGTGTCATTTTTTTTGGTGACATTTTTTCCGAGTACCAATATGACCAAGGATAATAATAAGTGTATTATGATCCTTGAATAACAACCCACAACCTTCCCCACATCGCACATATTCATTGTAGCCTTAACGAAATACTTCATCTCTTAATCCTATGCTATTCTTCCGCCGCCATGCACACGTGGGATTTACTCTCGCCAAACAACACTTTATTAATCCCTTGAGGCCCAGAACGTAATTTCCATTGTAATTTGGGTACCACTATATGATTTTTAGTGACTATAAGCAATGTTTTATAGATATGACCTGTTTAGTATCCTTGACCACTAACTAATTTGGCATATTCAGTCACTTTTCGTAATTTTATGGCTCGACAACGGATGATTTTATATAGCAAAGGAAAGATCTGGGCGTGAAGGGGTTAAGACACCTCTCACTTTCGCCTGTCTCTTGTTATTTCCACTGAATGTTGCTCCACGATATTGGCATCCACAACTTTTTATGTGTGTGTGTGTGTGTGTGTTTGCCTGCCTGTGTTCACTAGAAGCGCCGCTGCAAAAAATTTAAATATCTACTTGTGCACCTGCTGTGTCCAACCTTTAACAAATCTCTTTAACGGAGCAGTGTATTATATGTCGTTTGTAAAATGTAATTACATAAACAGATCTCAGTTCGAGCTCTGCATGATGACTGTGCCACATGGCCAAGACAAAGACTGTGTAAGAGTGAAGTTCTGGATGAGCACCAAGAGACGTGCCTCAAAAACTGACCTACACGCTCATCACCCTCTATTTCCTCAACGCGTGTACACTGATGGCAAGATACAAAAGACCAGTTGCTCTCATTACAGTTCTGATCAACTTTTACTTGTGATAACGCTGGACGATGTCTAATTCATATTCTCCCTTCGACTTGTGTGTGTGTGTGTGGGTGTGTGTGTGTGTGTGTGTGTTTATCATTCACCCACGGTCTTGCCTACACGCGAGGTGGACTCGAGATCGCTAACCGTTACCCTCCCGGAAAGAGGTTAGAGCTCATAGTGATCGATATTGCTGGGACCTCACACACCAAACACACCATCCCATTCACTTCCTCAAGGAAGACAGAAATCGTCCGCATTTGTCAATGAAAAATCCGCGGGAACAAGCGGGGATCCAAGATGCGACCACAGAATGGCCAGACACGATCTTAGATCACTGAACTATACAAACGGCGCGCGCGCATGTATGTGTGTGTGTGTGTGTGTGTGTGTGGTGTGTGTGTGTGTGTGTGTGTGTGTGTGTGTTCTAGGTACAGATTATTTGAGCATAAATTCCGCTCCCAAATTGTTGCAGAACACAAGCAAATTGGTGTAATTAACGTAAATACAGACTGAGGAGATAAGGACCTGCATGCACGTAACGCACGCACAGACGGGAGATGACCGAGGTGGCGGCAGTAACGGGCCGGAGAAAGTATGAGAGTATTTTGTTATTAACTACAAACGCGATAAAAAAAAACTTGATGACTAGACTGAGAACAAGAAGTTTCAGAAAAGTTCCTGCGTCTAGAATAAATAAAAAGTTAATAGGTATAGACATGAAGCACCAAAGGGGACACGAAAAAGTAATATCTCTTAATAAGTCATCAACAACTTTGATCTGCTGGATATACAAATACAAAGGAACCTTCAAAATCACCTGGGAGACAAACGGCTGTGCAAAGTAACTGATATCATTATTAATATTATTACTATATTAGGTATCAGGTACTTTGCTGCTGTGGTGTTATTTTGCTGGTGATCATGAAAAGTACTATAAAAGCAGCAAGTATGAAAGGTGTGAATACTTTCTGTAACATATAATTTCACCTTTTGTACAGTAACATCTACAACAAATGTGTAGTTATTCAAAATCAGGTTACTTGCGAATAGTCGAATAGCCTTATTTTTACCTTAACAATAAGTATAGGGTCGTGAGTGTATATCGTTTATCACTTAATTTAACCTCCATAAGATTTCGCATGACGGGCCTCGAACTACTGTCTTCCTAAATCTCTTGGTGGCTTCATCCAGAGAACTCAGACAATCTTTCAGTCCTAAGTGTGTGTATGTGTGTCTGTGTGTGTGTGTGTGACTGTGTGTGTGTGTGTGTGTGTGTGTGTATTCATCTAGTTGTCTAGTTGTATTTTACAGAGCCTGAGCAACGCTCGTATGGCCCCATATCAACATTCTTATCATACATCCCTAGTCTTTAGTGTTGGCCGAAACCATCACCCCGGGAGGGGGGTCACAAACCCCCGGCTAACACCCGGTACCCATTCACTGCTGGCGAGTGCATGCTGGGTGGACAGGGGCTCGGGTTTTAAAGGAAACAGCCCATCTGTCTCCTGCTTCGCCCGGGGATCGAACTCGGAACTTCTCGGTTGTGAGCCGAGCGTGCTTCCCCTACACTACGGAGTACCCGTAGTGTGTGTGTGTGTGTGTGTATGTAATATCACATACAAGAAATATTTTCCATTTTTTATCAACAACATGCCTTGATCCTTTCATCATCGTTATATAGAGACACCGGTCGCTCATGGATTATAGTGCATTGTCTCATATCCCCGACATATATACATAGAAAACATTATTCCTATCAAACTCTAGCCCGTCAGGGTGGCAAGGTTGGTAGAGACGTGAGTTTGCAATGTGCAGCGTCCCTGTGCATTCGGTCAGCGGTTCGAGTCCGCCTAGTTCGTGCTGACGTGGCGGCGCTTTGTATAGTCAATAACCTTGTAGTTGGTACTTGCAAAGTGTCTAGATAGGATGAAAATCTTATCTTATCTTATCAAACTCTAAGAAACATGTAACTTCATTGTGGTTTTATTTCTTATATCCTGAAAAATAAATACATCCACGTAAATATTCGAAAAATTCAACTTTATAATTAAAATAACCATTGATACTTTGAAGGTTACTTACGGACGATAATAACCTGATTTGTTGGTATTGCTTATATAACTTTCCTTCCATTCTCATCACACTTCATTTTCTTGCGCCACAAATACCGAATCAGAATAGAAAATATAAGGAAAACATCGACGCTACTGGCCATCGAAAGCGAGAAGAGCTATTTTTTTAACACCCCAAAGAACTGGACAATGGCACAAAAAAAAGGTAACAAAAGCTCTGAGATTTTCTACTTTTCTTCCGACAGTGAACGTGGTATGAATAAATAATGATCGGCGCTACAAGAATTAGTGTTCCTATGTCGTTTGATTACTGCAGAGACGTTGGACACGTTCTGGGAAGCAATTAACATACACTAGAAGGGACGGCAGCCATCGCGACACACACGAATGTAGAAATAAAATGACACAGGAGAAAGTGGCACAAGAAATAACGACACAGGAAATAATGGTACAGGAGAAAATGGCACAGGAAATAATGGCACATAAGAAAATGGCACAGGAAAAAATGGCACATGATTAAAATTGAACAGGAAATAATGGCACAGGAGAAAATGGCACAGGAAATAATGGCACAGGAGAAAATGGCACAGGAAAAAAAGGCACATGATTAAAATTGAACAGGAAATAATGGCACAGGAGAAAATGGCACTTGAAAAAATGGCATACGAATAAAATTGCACAGGAAATAATGGCACAGGAGAAAGTGGCACAGAAAAAAATGGCACATTCTTCAAGCTTTTTTTCGGTGACATTTTATCTGTGCCATTTTTTTCCTAATATAAAGTCTTGGGGGTCTTTTTTGTTTTCTTTTCTCTCTCTCTTTCTTTGTCAGGTGAGATCGGGGACACCTATCTACGTAGATGGGTCTGTAGTGCGATAACTATAAACTCTTACCGTGATCTAGAACATTTAAATTGATGTCTTGATTCACATAGTTAAGCCTCTACTTCTATAAGATGGAAGATGAAAGAGATATTGGGAGAAGGTGAAAACGGACTAACAAGATATCCGACAGACAGACGAGAGAGTGAGAAAATAGTACAGATGAACAACATAAGTATACGTGTACATGTACACGTGTCAGGTATTTGTTTGTTCCACGTACAGTACACCAAAACATGCGTGCATCTCAGTAAATTAACTATGCCGTATAAACTATGCAACAGCTGGGCATAATTAAGTGACAATTAAGTAATGATTCATAACAATTATAACGAAATAAGGATATAATCATTTTCTAGCCCACAAAAACTCAGCTGGATATGTGCTACTGTCTCACAATTTTTGATATATAATGGCGTATATTTAAGACATATCCAATTGATTGAGTTTGTGCGTGTGTAAAACGCCTAAAGTTTGTGAGAAATACTCGGCTTTCTCGTGACACTCGTTGGATTAGGCCTACTCGCAGAGCTACAAAAACATGAACTGTCAAAGAAAGACAGGCAGCGATCTGGGTCATCGGCGACAGGAGAAACAAGGTGCGTGTGTGTCTGTGTGTGCATGACTGTGTGTGTGTGTGCGTGTGTGTGTGTGTGTGCGTGCGTGTGTGTGTGTGTATTCACCTAGTTGTATTCACCTAGTTGTATTTTACAGGGCCTGAGCTACGCTCGTATGGCCCCGTCTCCATAGCAACATTTTGTATCATTCATCCTTAATGCTTAGTGTTGACCGAAGCCACCACCCCGGGAGGTAAGTCACAAACCCCCGGCTAACACCCGGTACCCATTCACTGCTGGGTGGACAGGGGCTCGGGTTTTAAGAAGACCGCCCGTCTGTCTTCGCTCAGCCCGGGGATTGAACCAGGGACTTCTCGGTTGTGAGCCGAGTGTGCTAACCACTATACTACGGAGTACCTAAACGGTGTGTGTGTGTGTGTGTGTGTGTGTGTGTGTGTGTGTGTGTCGGTACTCGGAAATAAATGGCACAAAAAAAAATGTAAAAAAAAAAAAGCCTGAGTAATATGCCATCTTTTCCTGTGCCACTTTCTCCTGTGCCATTATTTCCTGTGCCACTATTTCCTGTGCCACTATTTCCTGTGCCATTATTTCCTGTGCCACTATTTCCTGTGCCACTATTTCCTGTGCCATTATTTCCTGTGCCCCTATTTCCTGTGCCACTATTTCCTGTGCCATTATTTCCTGTGCCACTATTTCCTGTGCCACTATTTCCTGTGCCATTATTTCCTGTGCCACTTTCTCCTGTGCCACTATTTCCTGTGCCATTATTTCCTGTGCCACTATTTCCTGTGCCACTATTTCCTGTGCCACTATTTCCTGTGCCACTATTTCCTGTGCCACTATTTCCTGTGCCACTATTTCCTGTGCCACTATTTCCTGTGCCACTATTTCCTGTGCCATTATTTCCTGTGCCACTATTTCCTGTGCCACTATTTCCTGTGCCATTATTTCCTGTGCCACTATTTCCTGTGCCACTATTTCCTGTGCCACTATTTCCTGTGCCACTATTTCCTGTGCCATTATTTCCTGTGCCACTATTTCCTGTGCCATTATTTCCTGTGCCACTATTTCCTGTGCCATTATTTCCTGTGCCATTATTTCCTGTGCCACTATTTCCTGTGCCATTATTTCCTGTGCCACTCTTTCCTGTGCCATTATTTCCCGTGCCATTATTTCCTGTGCCACTATTTCCTGTGCCACTATTTCCTGTGCCATTATTTCCCGTGCCATTATTTCCTGTGCCACTATTTCCTGTGCCATTATTTCCCGTGCCATTATTTCCTGTGCCACTATTTCCTGTGCCATTTTTTCCTGTGCCACTATTTCCTGTGCCACTATTTCCTGTGCCACTATTTCCTGTGCCACTATTTCCTGTGCCATTATTTCCTGTGCCATTATTTCCGTGCCATTTTTGCCCGTGCCACTTTCTCCTGTGCCACTATTTCCTGTGCCACTATTTCCTGTGCCACTATTTCCTGTGCCATTATTTCCTGTCCCATTATTTCCGGTGTCATTTTTTCCCGTGCCACTTTCTCCTGTGCCATTATTTCCTGTGCCACTATTTCCTGTGCCATTATTTCCCGTGCCATTATTTCCTGTGCCACTATTTCCTGTGTCATTTTTTCCTGTGCCACTTTCTCCTGTGCCACTATTTCCTGTGCCATTATTTCCTGTGCCATTATTTCCTGTGCCACTATTTCCTGTGCCACTATTTCCTGTGTCATTATTTCCTGTGCCATTATTTCCTGTGCCACTATTTCCTGTGCCATTATTTCCTGTGCCACTATTTCCTGTGCCACTATTTCCTGTGCCATTATTTCCTGTGCCACTATTTCCTGTGCCATTATTTCCTGTGCCATTATTTCCTGTGCCACTATTTCCTGTGCCACTATTTCCTGTGCCACTATTTCCTGTGCCATTATTTCCTGTGCCACTATTTCCTGTGCCACTATTTCCTGTGCCACTATTTCCTGTGCCATATTTCCTGTGCCACTATTTCCTGTGCCACTATTTCCTGTGCCACTATTTCCTGTGCCACTATTTCCTGTGCCACTTATTTCCTGTGCCATTATTTCCCGTGCCATTATTTCCGGTGCCGTTTTTTCGGACATCTTGTTAGTCCGTTCTCACCTCCCAATATATCTTTCATCTTCCATCTTATAGAAGTAGAGGCTTAACTATGTGAAACAAGATTATCAATTATAATTTTCTAGTTCACGGTAAGAGTTTATAGCTATCGCACTACAGTCCCTGAGATATCTTATAGTTATCGCTTTACAGATCCTAAAATACCTTATTGTTATCTCACTACAGACCCTAAGATAGCTGTCCCCGATCTCACCTGACAAAGAAAGAGAGAGAAAAAGAACATAAGAACATAAGAAAATAAAGAAGCTTCAAGAGGCCGTGAGACCTACACGTGGTAGTTCCTGTTACTTAATAGTACCTACATCAACCTTTCATCCCCATCCATGAAATTGTCTAGCCTTTTAAAACGCCCTATTGACTCCGCACTAACTAACTGTTGTTGATTACTTGTAATATTGTTGTGGAAACATAAAGTACACCTTAATATGCATGAAGCGAGTGTTTATCTTTCAATGCATCACAAAGAAGCTATTATTCTCAAGTTCCACCCACTGTGGTTTCGCCCTGTTCGAGCTAACGCGTCGAGGCAGCAAGCAGTCTTCGTTGGACCTTGGCATAGCCGCGCGCCACCACCCTAGCCTCGCACGGCCACGCGTTGCCTGCTGATCGCTATCGTGTAACTCTTTCCTTACATGTGGTTTTAACATAGAATACACATGAATATTCATAGTCAATGTACTTTTCATGTATAACAATGAAACTGTGACTATCAGGTTCCGCTTTAGGTAGCCTACATGATGATGAGGCAGGTGTCTGGATGGGACCTGCGTGGAGGCTATCTGCCACGCATTGGATGTGTTTGGCACCTACCGTCTTATACATCTTGCTGTAATGCGGCACTATGGTTGGGTAGACTGTGATTGGTATTTGTGAAATTCACTATAATGTCATGTGCAGAAAGTCACCAAGTTAATATATGTAGCTATGCATTTAACCATCATCTGGTAGTTCGCTGGTTGAGCAGCAGCCAAGCCTTGGCAACAACCTAACCAGCAGTAGTGGGATAGATAGGGAGGGGGTTGAGGTGGGAGTGGGGGATATTGGTGGTTAAGGTGGGGGTGCTGGGGGTTTGTCGTCAAGCGGAAGATACACTGTGTCCGAAAGCGATCTGGCAATGCATACAATCTTCACTTCTTAACATCTAGTCACTGCATTCATTATTTCCAACACAGGTACGTACGTACATGCTAGTGCAGGTAAAGTTAACCTTGTTTTATAGGGCGGTGAAACACGCGAGGGTGTGAGCACTGGACGTGTTTGTCAATGCATCAGCCAGGGATACGATCACATCGCGCTTCCCGAGCCCAAAAAGCTGGCCGGCGGTGGCCTCTCATTGGTCCTCACGCGGTCCCGAACCACAGCTCGAAACTGCTTCGAGAGAAAATTGCGTTGTGCATGAGCGGCGCGTGAGTACCAGCCAGGGCTCGGGGTGGGGGGGGAGGGGGAGAGAAGGGGTTCGGGAGGGTGATGGGGGGGGGGGTCATGAGGGGGAAGACGGGGTTGTCGTCAAGCGAAAGCTACACTAAGTCGAAAGCGATCTAGTAATGTATACAATCTTCTCTTCTTAATATCTTGCCATTGTGTTCAAAATGTCCAACACACAGATACATTAATTAGTGCAGGTAAAGTTACTCTGGTGTTACACCAATATTTCTGTAGGCGAGACACGCGAGGGTATGAACTGTGGACTTGTTGGTCAATACATCAGCCATGGGATTCCGACACATGTCTGGCCCAAGATGCTGGGCGGCGGTGCCGGAGGTCATTCTTTGGGTGGCGGCGGTGACGCGTGTGTGTGCGTGAGTGGCGTCGCGGTGCGGGATTGTGTGCGTTGCGTGTGTTTGCGTGTGTTCAAATAGTAGTTCATCGTTCTCCACCTCACCTTGTTCTGCTCTTCTTTTGGGTAAGTTACGCTGGCGGTCAAGTAGACAATGGGATTAGTGTTGAGCGTCATTATAGTCTTGTGCCAGCTGGTTGGCGCGTAGCAGCGCGTCGGTGGCGGGGCTGGAGACTGCCTGGCCTGGCCTGGCTTGAGGCTCCGCAGGAAGGGTGGGCATAGAAGGAATTATGATTAATTAATGAATTGATGAATGCTTTACGTCAAGGCTTTAGCAGGTGTGAATCATTGAACATAAGAGCATTTTAATATTTAGATCTATTGTGAATAACCTAATGTACTAATGTACTATGAAATGTACTAATGTAAAAATGTACTAATTTTCCTTTGTTTTTCAGGTAAGTACCCCTGCATGCACAGCTCGCCGCGGGACGAGGGACAGCGCTGGAGCAACTCTTCGAAACAAGTTAAGGAAGTTTCTGTTTCCTAGGCGTTAGGGCGATAGGATGTTGCTAACTTTTCTTTTCCAGGTACACCATAATTCTGTAGACTCTTCCACAGTAATGCCTCGTTAGCGTCCATCGCAGCGGCGACGACAGACTCATCGCAGCGCGGGCACGGCGGCGCTGATGGAGTGATGCAGTCATAGGGTGAGTACTACTACTATAGGGAAGTTTTTTTATTTTTTTTTTATTTTTTTTTTTATACATATGTCCCTCCCTGCCATATGCTGATATAATACGCTGACTGGAGTTCATCTTTTGCAGTGCTGCTTGGGAGTTAAATTGAGTCAAGAATTTGCGTTAGAGGTGGAGTTTGTTGGCCTCAAGTACTGACCTAACCAAGGTATAAGAACAAGAGAAAACGGAAGTTACATGGCCGAAATGAAGTAGATACTCGGATGGACCTAAGCAAATCACAAGGCATTCTGACGACGGCAGCCATTGTTAAAGGTTAAAGGTATTTAAATATCTGTTTTTTCTTTTCACTTTAACCCCTTACTTTCTTACAGATCAACGGTAATCCTTTTACCTTTCAGATCAACGGTAATCCTTTTACCTTTCAGATCAACGGTAATCCTTTTACCTTACAGATCAACGGTAATCCTTTTACCTTACAGATCAACGGTAATCCTTTTACCTTACAGATCAACGGTAATCCTTTTACCTTACAGATCAACGGTAATCCTTTTACCTTTCAGATCAACGGTAATCCTTTTACCTTTCAAATCAACGGTAATCCTTTTACCTTACAGATCAACGGTAATCCTTTTACCTTTCAAATCAACGGTAATCCTTTTACCTTACAGATCAACGGTAATCCTTTTACCTTTCAGATCAACGGTAATCCTTTTACCTTTCAGATCAACAGTAATCCTTTTACCTTTCAAATCAACGGTAATCCTTTTACCTTACAGATCAACGGTAATCCTTTTACCTTTCAAATCAACGGTAATCCTTTTACCTTTCAGATCAACGGTAATCCTTTTACCTTTCAGATCAACGGTAATCCTTTTACCTTTCAAATCAACGGTAATCCTTTTACCTTTCAGATCAACGGTAATACTTTTACCTTTCAGATCAACAGTAATCCTTTTACCTTTCAGATCAACGGTAATCCTTTTACCTTTCAGATCAACGGTAATCCTTTTACCTTTCAGATCAACGGTAATCCTTTTACCTTTCAGATCAACGGTAATCCTTTAACCTTTCAGATCAACGGTAATCCTTTTACCTTTCAGATCAACGGTAATCCTTTTACCTTTCAGATCAACGGTAATCCTTTTACCTTTCAGATCAACGGTAATCCTTTAACCTTTCAGATCAACGGTAATCCTTTTTGCCAAACAGACTCACTGTAATTCTTTGTGCTAAACGGTTGCCTGTAATCCCTCACCTTACGGGAGCTACGTCATCATAGCCATGCCTAACATTGCACAACCAGGCGACAATGAGCAGCTGGCAACTGTGACACCTCCCCCTTGAAGGGCTAATACTCACGGCGGTGAGGGGGACCTGGAGCCAAACAATCACTATTTATGCTTATGGTAGATTATAAAGTTACTCTTTCTTTTCACCACAGGACAAACTCAAGGAAGCTGCTGGTGGATCTGGTGGAGAGGTGCTGGCTGGCTGGCGAAGGCGTGACTGTGCTGGTGGCTGAGGTGAGGAAGATTAGCAGATACCAGGAACTATATACCACGGGTAGGTCTCACGGCCTCTTGTAGCTTCCTTATTTTCTTGTTCTTATGTTATTATTATTGTGACTGTGATTGTGAGGAAGATCAATTGTGTCGGGAACGAATAAAAACTTACTCTGATGGCGACGGTGATTATCTATTGCACTTTATAATGTTCCAAAGACTACTGTATAGAGTGGTCTTTGACTGTTCTCTCCAAAAAAATAATATCTTCAATACAAATACATTACTAATTCCCTGTGTTTATATACGAAATAACTTATTTGTCTGCATTGTTTGAATAGATCACTCACATGACTAGCTACTGGAACGTAACTCTTCAAAGCATCCGGTTCTACCAATCCTGACCTAAATTGAAAATGATCCATTGAGGCGTGTGTGTGATAGCAAGCATGAAGGGTTGTGTGGCAGCGCTGGTTTGTGCTAAAGGGTTTTGAGATGTTGTAATAATAATAATAATAATAATAATTTCATTTTCACCCGAAGACATACAGTAAAAAAATAAAATGATAATAAATAAATAATAAATAAATATACGAAATTTCACCTACAACTCGATCACTCCAAGAAACTATAAATAAACATAAATAAATAACAAAAGATTTCCAGACCCTCCCTTTACATACTACTTTATCCCCTTATCTCAGTACTATACACACACACACACACACACACACACACACACACACACACAGACACACACACACACACACACACACACACACACACACACACACACACACACACACACACACACACACACACACACACACACACACACAATTATACAAACACACACACACACAATTATACAAACAGGAGTAAATGAACTATGCAGCAGCTGGACATAATTAAGTAACAATTAAGTAATTATTCATAACAATTACAAAGAAATAAGGATAGAATCATTTTCCAGCACACAAAAACTCAGCTGGATATGTGCTACTGTCTCACAATTATGATATATAATGGCGTATATTTAAGACATATCCAATTGATTGAGTTTGTGCGTGTGTAAAAGACCTAAAGTTTATGAGAAATACTCGGCTTCCTCGTGACACTCGTTGGATTGCTCGCAGAGCTACAAAAACATGAACTGTCAAAGGAGGACAGGCAGCGATCTGGGTCATCGGCGACAGGAGAAACAAGATGCGTGTGTGTGTGTGTGCGTGTGCGGTGTGCGTGTGCGTGTGCGTGGTGTGTGTGTGTGTGTCGGTACTCGGAAAAAATGGCACCAGTAAAAAGGGCACAAACAAAAATGTCAGCGGAAAAAAAGCCTGAGTAATATGCCATTTTTTTCTGTGCCACTATTTCCTGTGCCATTTTTCCTGTGTCATTAATTCCTATGCCATTTTTTCCTGTGCCACTTTCTCCTGTGCCACTATTTCCTGTGCCACTATTTCCTGTGCCACTATTTCCTGTGCCATTATTTCCCGTGCCATTATTTCCGGTGCCATTTTTTCGGATATATTGTTAGTCCGTTCTCACCTCCCAATATATCTTTCATCTTCCATCTTATAGAAGTAGAGGCTTAACTATGTGAAACAAGATTATCAATTATAATTTTCTAGTTCACGGTAAGAGTTTATAGCTATCGCACTACAGTCCCTGAGATATCTTATAGTTATCGCTTTACAGATCCTAAAATACCTTATTGTTATCTCACTACAGACCCTAAGATAGTTGTTCCCGATCTCACCTGACAAAGAAAGAGAAAGTAAGACAGGCCCTAAGATAACTGTCCCGATCTCACCTGACAAAGAAAGAGAGAGAAAAACAAACCCTAAGATAGCTGTCCCCGATCTCACCTGACAAAGAAAGAGAGAGTAAAACAGGCCCTAAGATAGTTGTTCCCGATCTCACCTGACAAAGAAAGAGAAAGTAAGACAGGTCCTAAGATAGCTGTTCCCGATCTCACCTGACAAAGAAAGAGAAAGTAAGACAGGCCCTAAGATACTGTTCCCGATCTCACCTGACAAAGAAAAGAGAAAGTAAGACAGGCCCTAAGATAGCTGTCCCCGATCTCACCTGACAAAGAAAGAGAAAGTAAGACAGGCCCTAAGATAGCTGTTCCCGATCTCACCTGACAAAGAAAGAGAAAGTAAGACAGGCCCTAAGATAGCTGTTCCCGATCTCACCTGACAAAGAAAGAGAAAGTAAGACAGGCCCTAAGATAGCTGTTCCCGATCTCACCTGACAAAGAAAGAGAGAGAAAAAGCAAACCCTAAGATAACTGTTCCCGATCTCACCTGACAAAGAAAGAGAAAGTAAGACAGGTCCTAAGATAGCTGTCCCCGATCTCACCTGACAAAGAAAGAGAGATTGATTGTAATGCCAAAAAAAAAATGGGTAAATGTGTCAAAAGAAATAGAGAAAAAGAAAACAAAAAAAGACTCCTAAGACTTTATATTTAGATCACGGTTGGTGGGATCACAGAAAAACAAAGTTAAGTATGGTTCACCGACCTGGTATAGCCGGTGTTGGCGGGGAACGTGACTCGCACCACCATGAAAATAGCTCCTCGCCGCCACTGCTGCCATGATGCGAGGTCACACACATGCATACACACACACATATGCATTGCCCGGCGGCCTTCTCATGCTCGTCACATCCCCGATTCTGATCAGGAGAAGGTGCATATAGGAAAGAAATAAGTAATGTGATGGTATGGTAATTGTGGCGTAGACATATCAGTGTATTATCTATCTCATGACGATTAAGATATATATGGAGTGGATGATGTGACGGACGGCCGACAGGTGGCAGCAGCACGGCCAGCGTTGCCAACACAGCGGTGCAGTGCTAAAGTTAGCGGTGACCACTGCCTTCCCGCCATCACTTATGAAAGTACTGTAAACTACGCAGTATGCCCACTAGAATATACAGATTGTTAATGGTGACCCAAGAGATGATATGAAGTGATCTAGGAGTGCCATATGTTGGCGAGATAATGGGCGTGGGTGAGGTGGTCAGACAGACGCGGCTCTAGGGCGGCATGAGTCATGAGTAGCGCGCATGACTGACACCGCCCACAGGAGGCAGCGGAGAGCGGGTCAGGACGCAACACCCGCTCGCTGTCTGTTGAGCGCGGCATGAACACATTTTCCTGCAGGTGCAATGAACATCCCGCTGCGAAGATGTAGTCATGGATGGCAATGGTATCGATGCTTGTTATCATAAATCACTCCTTATTTAGTCTCCAGGATTGATTTTAGCGTCTTGGCAATATAATAAAAAGCATAGTTTATCCTCCACACACACACCATGCCACCTGGTTCTGAGCGAAACAAACATGACACTAACATGTTAATCCCTTATTTTCTGTAAGCTCATCGACAACCTCCGCTGGTCACACATATTTCAATTCACCTTCGTACTAGAAAGGGGAAGGTGAGACATTACAAGCAAGAACGGCTCAACCTCAACACTTGGCACACTGTTTGTGGGGCCTTGGGAGGGAGGGGGAGAGGGGGTGAGGCAAGCACTGGTTCAAGAGGTCCGAGGCAGCAACAGTGCGTTATCTCCACACACACACACACCTCCCACCTTGTCGCCTGCATTATTACTGTCGTCATGCCTGCTGCCGTGTCCTACAGACTGGGGGTCGCTGCAGGCCGCCTGGCTACCGTTTCCAAGCAAGCAATGAACGTAAGTGCACATAATTATAACTGCGTGGTGTGGTTTAGAGTGAACCTAGGCTGATTCCAAAGCTACGTGTCTTGGCAAGTGTCTGTGTCGGGTTGTTATTGAGGTGATACAAAGTGTTCACAAAGCAGAGAGACTGAATGGTACGCTGTGCTGTGTAATCACCTGATGTACCGTCATTCTATTTGGGTGAAAATGTGGGTAAGAGGGAATGTATAATGACTGGCAGTGCAGCGAACGAAACTTATCATGGAAAACACTTTTACTGCCGTGTTGAACGACATCCTGAATTATAATTAGTAAGCCTGAGCCCTATTTTTTGTTATTCAAAGTAAGAATATGACAACGTTTACATCAATATCTTCGCGTTACAAACTTCGCATCTTTAACCCCTTGAGGCCCAGAACATAATTTCCATTGTAATTTGACCACCATTAGATGATTTTTAACGAATATAAGCAATGTTTTTATATATATTTTTTTTTATGACCTCTTTAGTACCCTTGTCGACTAACTAATTTGGTATATACAGTTACTTTTCGTAATTTTATGGCTCGACAACATACGATTTGTTATAGCAAAGGAAATATCTGGGTGTGAAGGGGTTAAGACGCACAACAACAGCGGCCTGAGACAATTGTGCGACGGTTGACCTTGGTGTCTCACTAGTTTTTTCCTTGAGTATACGTGTTTGCCGCATTGGTAAACAGACAGAAGAGAGCTTGATGCGAGTATCCCCCCGGCGTCAGGAGGAAGGCAAGGACCGAGAGGGCTCCACGACCTTCACTCTCCACCCCAAGGCCGGGCCGGGGCAGCCACGGACCTCCCGCGGAGGTGGGTGTGATAGGTGGCGCCTGATTGCCGTGCACACGCGGGAAGGGCCATTCATCGCCCAACACACGCCGAGACCCTTACCGTTACCTGTGGGTCTTGTGATCGGGAAGTGGATCCCCATACATATATGCAAATTTATTTTGACAATTTTATGAATAGATACATGAATAGGAAAATTATCTATTCCCTACAATTGTTCTGATTAGACACTATGAGTATACTTGTTCTTGTTTTAGGGCTGCGAGACTATGAGTATACTAATACTGTTAATGAAAATTATATTGATGATGATGATGAAAATATGATAATGCTAGCAACACTAATATTAATGGTAATAATATGTAATAATAATAATAATAATAATATGTAATAATAATGACAATAATGATACCAATGATGATAATAACAAAAACAAAACAGTAATAATAAATCAATATAATGGAGAGCAGTGGAGAATGTAGCATGACGCTGCACATCCGTTGCTCAGCCGGCGGTCACAGGGAGCGCAGCGGCCGGTGCATGGGAGAGTGTAGCGCTATCGGCAGGTGTAGCTACAGTGCGTTCCCGGTGGCATATTCCCGTTTTCTGGAACAGTATGTCGCGTTTACTCTTGAACACGTCAGGTTAGGTTACGTTAGGTTACGGTTAGGGTAGGTTTGGTTTCCTGGACTATAATGGTAACTTTGTGTGGGAATCACAATGAGCGTATTTTCGAGAATGTCCTAGGGCTGTTTCGGAGCTACAGCCAAGCGTCTTCATTCGGAAACCAGATACTCGCATAGAGTTGGGGAATATGCGGCCCGGTGTTGGGTGACGTGATGAAGCAAGGCCAAGGGAATTAAGATACTCTATTCTCTATTACTATTACTCTATTCCCTTTGGCCTTGTGGTGAAGTATAATGCAGGGGACACAAAACCAACCACGCCTCACCTATATACATTGACAAACTTATACGCTATTTTATATATGAAATTGTCGTTATTATAGAGTAAAGGCTGATTCACACTGGCGTTTTTTCGGCATTTTTATCTGACAGAAGTCGGTCTCTTGAAAGACCGAGCGATCGGTGTGTGATTTTTGTTGAAAACCTATTGCGATCATGACACCAGCCCCAGACCCAGACCCCTTCTCGTCAGATAAAAATGCCGAAAAAACGCCGGTGTGAATCAGCCTTAAGTGAGTGCGTGTTGGTGTCTTTTATTTGCCAGTCATTTTTTTTCTTCTTTCTCCATGTGTGGCAGACTGACAAAACCGATCTTTTAATACTCTCATTAATCACAATACTAATCAAATACTTTCGTTTCACTCAAGAACTATTATTTATCTTTCTTTTTTTCACGCTAGCGACCTCGAACCGGATTCCAATCCACCTGTGTCGCGGTTCTGGTATAGTTGGTGGATGATAAGCAGAGTTATACAATAATATACATGCGCTGATGCAATAATTATAGTTACCTTGTATACATGGCAAACCACTTGAGGGTGTAGTTATGTAGTTAGTGCATAGCTTGTTAATAGTTTCACATTGTTATTCACTAATTTTGTCCTTAATTCTAATATTTCAACATTCGTCCCGTGCATAGAGCGAAAAGCTAAATTATTCGAGTCTGAAATATGCACTTGTGTAAAAAACGAGTACTAAACCTGGGAAAATGTGGAATATTAGACGACGTACATTGTTGGTATTCAAGTTTTTCTTTTTTTGCAAGAACAAGAGAGAGAGAGAGAGAGAGAGAGAGAGAGAGAGAGAGAGAGAGAGAGAGAGAGAGAGAGAGAGAGAGAGAGAGAGAGAGAGAGAGAGAGAGAGAATATATATATACTGTATATATATATATATATATATATATATATATATATATATATATATATATATATATATATATATATATATATATATATATATATATATATATATATATATATATAATTATTTTACATTACCATTATTATCATTATTATCATCATTAATACAACAGTTATTACCATCATTATCACCATTATTATTACTAACACCACGACAGTTCTATTTTACCTTTATTACTACTATACCATTACCGTTATACAACAACAACAACAACACCCACTGCTACTAATATATATACTCGTCATTACCTATTCATCATCACCACCACCACCACCACCACCACCACCACCATCACCACCACCCACGTCACCACCTCCTTCCCCCGGCAGGGCGTGGGGCGTGCCGGGCTGGCCACCGCCGCCCAGAGGAGCGCCCAAGCCAAGCCCTCCTACACCCAGGTGCCCAAGTACCTCGTCGAGAAGATGAGGCACTTCCAGGTGGGCTAAACATAACAACCAAACTAACCTATGCAATTTATCAACAAATCAATATATTAATGCCTTTATGTGTTATTTCTTTCTTTACCTTTATCTTCAATGCCTTTAAATATTATAAGATGTCCGTTACAGTACTTGTAATATTTCAAAAAGGAGTTAATCATTTTTCTATTCAATTTTTATTTTCCTTAACAAATTTTATAGAGCATTGGTTCTTAACCTTTTAACCACACGCCCCCTTTACTAGTTGGTCCTTGCCTCCATGCCACCCATCCTTCACTTCTTCAACCAAAATATTTCAAAATAATCCTGAATCAGAAAGAATAACTGAAAAAAATGCGTGTTTTTAAGACTTATTGTGCACATAATTATTCATGAACACCTTGCATATACCCAGCAGATTTAGGTAGATCGCGATTAATTAAAGGCCGCCGCAAACCAAAAGCTACACGCGCTACGCTATGTATGTGTGCTATCTGTAATAATAATAATTTAAAAAATTATAATAATAGTGACTAATATATAATTAATATATAATATGTTGATATTAATTAATGATAGTAATAATAGTAATAATAATAATATTATTATTATTATTATTATTATTAACATGATAATGATAATAATGATAATAATAATGATAGGCCTACTTACAATGATGATAGAGCTTCATCAAAAATAGACCACGCACTGGCCGTATAATAATATTGTTATTACCGAATAATAATGGTAATTTTGATAAAATAATAATAATGATAATAATTATATTAACTGTAATAATAGTAATAAAAAAAAAAAAAAGCAATAATAACAAGAATAATAATGATGATAACGATAATGATAATGATGATAACAATAATGATTATAAAATAATAAAAGTAATAAAAATAAAAATAAATAATATTGCATAATAGTCTACTGAGTTAGTGAAACTTGGCAAGGCGTCACCGCAGAGTTTTCAGCCACACTTTCTTCTCCGCAGCGACTTTCGGTCACCACGCTTCGCTCTTTATGTTAAAGCGAAGGCCGAGCTTCAAGTTAATTAACTGACAGTTCTTCCTTGTTCTCTCTTGGCTCACGCCCCCCTAGGTAATTACCCACGCCCTCCTAAAAGGCTCCCCCCAAGTTAAGAACCGCTGGTGTAGAGTATTCTAAACATAAGATCTGTCATTGAAAGAATAATATTTCCTAGTGAGACGGGGTTCACCTAAGGTTTGTATATACGCTCCCTAATTATTAATTCATATATTACTATCGGATTCTGTTCAGACGTATTAGTTTTTTTTACTTGACTGTTAATTAACGTAAAATCAAGAATATTGGGATAAATACATCTCACTTACTCTTTCCATTTGAAGAGAGAAAATCAATCATGCAAACCAAAAATACATTAATAAAGGGACGGGAAGGATCTTTAACATGTAAGGCCATGTCCCCCCCTCCTCCCCCTTCCCTAACCTCCCCCACCTCCCCCCCCCCACAAGAGCTCCATCGTTGTGTAAGTCAGTATTTTAACGCTCGTCTCCCGCCTCGCAGCAACCCAATAACCTTCCTGTGCACATGAAGGGTGGCCCCGTGGACAAGATCCTATTCTTCCTGACGGCGGGAGTGTGCACGGTGGGCCTCATCGACTGCTTCAGGGTCTACTACGCCCTCTCCTACCCGAAGCAGGAGTAAACCACCACCAATGACAACACCACCAATGACAGCACTACCACCACCACCAACCCCACCACCACTACTACCACCACCACCACCACCACCATAAGAACGTGGGAAAATAAGGAAGCTACAAGAGACAGAGACCTACACGTGGTAGTACCTGTTAGTTCCTCACCACCACTAAGAACATATTGTGGTGTTTTGTCTTGTAATATAGGGACCCGTCTCATGCCTCCGCGGCCTTTACCATCTCAACACCACACTCTTACACACACACACACACACACACACACACACACACACACACTTCAACACCGCTCTACTATGCCACCTTCTACACTTCAACATCAGTGCGGGACTAACTTATTTGTGGGTATCGTGTGTGTTACCTATTTTCCTTTTTATATACAGGTGAAATGTCATGTAATTCAGGCACCTTTCTATTGATTTAGGAGAAGTTTGTTTGGGTTATGACCGCGACCTTGCTCTCTCTCTCTCTCTCTCTCTCTCTCTCTCTCTCTCTCTCTCTCTCTCTCTCTCTCTCTCTCTCTCTCTCTCTCTCTCTCTCTCTCTCTCTCTCTCTCTCTCTCTCTCTCTCTCTCTCTCTCTCCCCTCTATATGGCGGGGATTCATCGTTATTATGATGGATATTGCGAGACAGTGATCGTAAAATTATTGTCCCGAGCCATGCACTATAGGAGTCATTAGTTAGGATAATAATGGGGAGGGAGGAGGAGGAGGAGGAGGAGGAGGAGGAGGATAATAGTAATGGGGAGGCGAGAGAGCAGGAGGAGGAAGAGGAGGATAGGGAAAATAGTTGCATGCAGTAATGATGATAATTTCAAAACAACAAGATTTCAAAATTGCAAAAAAAGAGAAAGTATGATTTCTAGCCTTTATGAGTAGTGATCAATACTTGTGTTTCTTTCCTTCTAAACATTAAACACATTTATAATACGTATTTCTTATATATACACATGGCTTACTTATATAGCCTTTATATGACCCTTATCAAAACACACCAAGAAGATATAATGTTCCCTTTGTAGCAGCAAATTACGTGGTGGTGGTGGTGGTGGTGGTGGTGGTGGTGGTGGTTCAGTGGTATAATCTGATGTAAATATTCTGGATGGCTAGGCACGAGGAATATGTAATGACTCCATGCTTATGTCAATGAGTGTCCTAAAGGTTCCTGCTCAGTGCCTTACCTCTACTAAGACTAGCTAAAGTGAAAAGTGGCTAATCTATCTTAAAATACACACAGTATATTTGTCTTTGCACGATACTAGCCATGCATGTGGATAAAAAACGTTACGGGTTGTTACTATTGCAATAATGTAGTAAAAACATGTACTTAAATTTTTTTCACTTTCCTTGTACGAAAGAGAGGGTAAAAAAATAAATAAAGTAAGGGAGAATGGAAGAATCTAGTGAGTGGATGATGATTATGATTTTCTAGGCCGTGCTATTATCATTACAAAAGAGAGAGAGACAGAGACAGAGACAGAGACAGAGACAGAGACAGAGACAGAGACAGAGAGAGAGAGAGAGAGAGAGAGAGAGAGAGAGAGAGAGAGAGAGAGGACAAATATCGTATGGAAGTAAAAATATACAAAAATGGAGTCACAAAAAATATCTGACTTATTTCCATTTTCTTATTAGATCAATTCGTGCATCCACGTCCTTCCTTCCTTACTTCCTTCCTTCTTTCCCTCCTTCCTTCTTCCTTCCTTCATTCATTCATTCATTCATTCATTCATTACCTACTCCCTTCCTTCCTTTCTTCTTTTTTTCTTCGCCGTGGATACATTGAGGAATAAAATCAACCTAACGCAAGTAAGAAAAATGGATAGATCAACAATAAGATAAAGACATAGTTGAAGTAATGTTGTGTGTGTGTGCGCGTGTGTGTGTCTGTGTGTGTGTGTGTGTGCATGTGTGTGTGAATGTGTGTGTGTGTGTGTGTGTGTGTGTCAGGAGTATTACAGTAATGATCTATACAGAAATCTGAGTGGCTTAGCGGTTGTTGTAATTATCATTATCTGGAAACTATGTAACTGTATGTTGCTTTTCCATCCAGGCCGGAAGAGAGAGAGAGAGAGAGAGAGAGAGAGAGAGAGAGAGAGAGAGAGAGAGAGAGAGAGAGAGAGAGAGAGAGAGAGAGAGAGAGAGAGAGAGAGAGAGACCAAATACCAACTAACTTGCAAACATAATGACGGAAATACACACATACAGACATACATAGCATACATACAAACACACATATAACTACAATGACGAAGGGAGTAAAAATACACCAACAAACAAACTTACAAACAAAAAATCTCATAAACAAACAGACAGGTATATACACTAAATAAGATAGATTAGACAGGCATAAAACAGACAGACAGATATAAATAATGGACAGATAGAGACAGGCCTGGATAACTATACAATAATACCTAATAATGATAATAATAATGATACTAATTATATTTTCACCCAAACAAACAGTAAAAACCAACAACATAATACGAATACATGAGTAACTAGGGGGGGGGGGGGGGGCACTCAGTAGAGCGCATACCTCCGCCCGAATATAAAAAGGTTAAAAAAAAAAAAAATAATAATAAAAAAATATAATAAATAAAAAAAAAAATATATAATATATATATATATATATATATATATATATGCACTCAGTATGAGCGCATACCTCCGGCCGAATATTTCATCAATTGGTTGCCATGGCAACACTTGTCAAAAGATTTCATCCAAAATTAAATCAGTCCTTCCTTATACCAAATAGACTTGGTATACCGAGTTTGGTCCAAATCTATTCGTAACTTTTCGAGAAATCCTGTACACTAACAGACAGACAGACAGACAGACAGACCGGGGTGAAAACATAACCCCTCCAACTTCGTTGGCGGAGGTAATGATCTAATGATACGTACAATACCTATACTAATACCTTATATACCTAATGGGAGAGAAATATGGAGAATGCACATATTACGCCTTAATATTGACACGAGCAGCTGAAAGGAGTGCGTCTGCTTGCCATCCGATCAATATTCTCTCAATGGACGCACAGTAGACGCAGCTGTACGCAATATAATGGTCGATGCATTTTGGAAGGACCGACCGAGTACTTCAAGGGGTGAGGAGAGAGGGAGAGAGGGTAGGGGGTATTATCATCAATTGATTGTCTTGATAAATCTCTCTCTCTCTCTCTCTCTCTCTCTCTCTCTCTCTCTCTCTCTCTCTCTCTCTCTCTCTCTCTCTCTCTCTCTCTCTCTCTCTCTCTCTCTCTCTCAGTAAGTAGTAAATCAATTATTCCGTCAGTAAAATACATTGATGTTGTGTGCAGTATTGTCTACAAGGTAAAGGTATAGATGGGGGCATGCACTATGTTGCGCGTGGCCTCGGTGCTCATCTCCGTCGCATTAGCCCTTGAGCCTGTGGTGGGTGACAACCCGCTACCCCGGGACACAGGGATAGTGTGACATCCGGGTTACCAGAGTTACCTTCCCCAGGTTTCCATTTATTGACCATCCGCGATAGGAAAGCTGAACAGCTGTCTTGGCTGGCCACCGACTGCCCTGGCCCGGATTCGAACCTCTTCGTAGCTAGGCTTCGTAGCTAGGCGCACTAGCCACTACACCACGGAGGCGACTATTGTCTACAACAATTAATTAATCTACTTTTATTCGCATACCTGTACATATATATTAATCTGCATATTATTTACCTATCTATTCGTATTGATAGGCAAAAATCATTATTATTATTGTTGTTAGGAGTAAAAGTAGAGGTAGGGGTTTGAAAAGATCGATTTCCTAAAGACCTAAATCAAAGAAGAAGCAACAAAGCAGTACAAAAGAGAGGGGAGGACGGGGGGAGGGCGATGGGGGGGAAAGAACATGCAGTAATCAATTGCTATTTTCCCTCTATCTATTGGTGCTGCACTCTGTCGGCTGCTTCTCACACTCGGCCCTGGTTGGCGGGAAGGCCGATAGAGGACAGTGTGGGTCGAGAGCTGCATTGGCTACACTGCGTTGCATGGTCCGCTAAGGTTAGCAATGCAGATGCCAAATGTGCCAACCCCATAAATCTAATACCTGTCACTGAACTCAGATTAATGAGGTGTGTATGTATGTATGTGTGTGTGTGTGTGTGTGTGTGTGTGTGTGTGTGTGTGTGTGTGTGTTTGTGTGTGTGAAGTTCTAATTGGCATTGTATTCTGTAACAGGTATGGTAGGTGACAGTTTCAACACACACACACATACACAGGTAACTCACAACGACTATAGCAAGCACCGCCTAGTATAGCCACCTCATGCGACCTATATAGTTCCCACCTGGACACTTTGCCTCATTACAACAACTGACCTCCCTCCCTACCTCCTAATAATCTCCTCAACCTCACCACAGCCTCATTTTCCAACCTCCGTGTTTATTCCCTTCTCCTTTTGCACAGTAGTTGAGGAGCTTACCGTAGATAACACTATAGTCGCCAGTCACTTGCCACTGCACTAATGTCGCCAGGCACAATATATTACGAATTTTAGCATCCCTACAGACTTGTATGTGCCACTGAAGACATATAATGTGATGTACATAATATAAACTACTGTGCATGCGTCTTCAGTGGCACATACAAATCAGTAGTGATGCTAAAATTCGTAATATATTGTGCCTGGCGACATTAGTGCAGTGGCAAGTGACTGGCGACTATAGTGTTATCTACGGTAGCAAAATGGATGTCATAAAGAAAACGTACGTATTCCCTCACATCTTATCATCAGGAACGGATGGGAAAAAGATTTAAAAGAAGACCCGTATATGGATATGAAGGTAGAAATATAACAGGATATGTGTTTCTTTAAGACAAGGAAAATAATAACGAGAGAGAGAGAGAGGGGACACACACACACACACACACATGCACACACATACACCACCCTCTTACCCTCTACTTTCCCCTCTTCTCTCTCTCTCTCTCTCTCTCTCTCTCTCTCTCTCTCTCTCTCTCTCTCTCTCTCTCTCTCTCTCTCTCTCTCTCTCTCTCTCTCTCTCTCTCTCTCTCTCTCTCTTCATTAGTTCCCCTTTCGCTTGTCTCCCCTCTCGTTCTTCCCCTTTCATCACCCTCTCCCTTTCTCCATTCTGTTATTTCTATTCCTCCGCCAACCTTTTCATCACAATCTTCCTTTTCATTATTATTGTCATTATTCATCATCATTATGGTTATTCACTTCCTTGATTCCATAAGCTTTCCATTTTGTTTCATGCCATAATACGAATCATTACTATTTTTTTTCTCTTGTCTCTCTTTTTGTTTCATTTATTAGTGCTTAGTTTTATTACTGCTAAGAGTTCTTTCACTTTTTTGCATTAATAGCGTTACTCTTACTTCTATTATTGTTATTACTGTTATTATTATTATCATGCATGGGTTTAATTTTCTTTTCTCTTTCATTTCTTATTCATAGTTACCTCCTCCAGCCCCTCTCCTTCAATTATTCCCTCTCCCTCTATTTTATCTATCTCAGTCCCTTCCCTCTATCTATCTATCTTTCCCTCTCTCTCTCTCCCCTCTTCATCCTCCTCTCCTTTCTTATTTACCTTTTTATATTTTCTCCCTTTATCTTCCTCCCCCTCCTTTCTGCTCTCTCTCTCTCTCTCTCTCTCTCTCTCTCTCTCTCTCTCTCTCTCTCTCTCTCTCTCTCTCTCTCTCTCTCTCTCTCTCTCTCTCTCTCTCTCTCTCTCTCTCCATACGCACATATATACACAATTACATACATGCATATTTATACAAAATTAACACATACTCCACATAGCTGCATACATATACATATACATACATACATTCATGCATTCATATATTAATCATACACATATATACAATACATCTATACAGAATCATCAAGTTTACCGGGAATATCCTTATTTTTAACATTAACATTAACATTTTTAACATTACTATTATTTATAATATTATCCGTCAAGATGGTTAACCTTAGAACAAGATGGTTAGTTTAATTAAAGAAGACTTGCACTACTAATAATTACTTTGATTTTGACTTCTGGGTATCGAGTGATGGAAAAAAATAATAAAGAGAATAAATAATAAAAGAAGAAAATAAGAAGAAAAATAGAGGATGAGATATTACAGGAAAACATTATTATTTGTCCCTACTTATGAATTACAGTTTTCACATCAACAAAAAATAATTAAATCAGTAATACAACCGCGGGAAAGCTACGTACGTGTATATACAACGTAAAAACAACAACTAAGGAAGGAAGATAATAGCCTACAGGCGCTATAGACTCCAACATAAAAAAATAAAGCAAAATAGAAAATACAACGAGGATGATTCAATGGATCTTTTCACTCTAAAAATCTCCAACTGTTGTATTGATAAATTTTGATGGATAGGTAATTGATGGATAGGTAATTGTATAGGTTATTGTATAGGTAATTGAGGGATAAGTAATTGTATAGGTAATTAAGGGATAGGTAATTGAGGGATAGGTAATTGAGGGATAGGTAATTGAGGGATAGGTAATTGAAATAATAATGTGTTAATGCCGCATGATTATAAATAAGGCGTTGTTTAGTTTGGTACTTAGTAGATGGAGGAGATAGTGGGTGATGTTGGGGGGTTGAGGGATTAAAGGGGGTTTTGGGGGTTGAAGGTACTGAGTGGGAGCAGGTGAAGGGTAGTGGGTGACGACAGGGTGATGTTGGGGTTGAGGGAATGGGTTAGGGGTGTCAGGGATGGGTATAGATAGCGGTACTACCCACTGATACCAATGCCACTTCTAGCCTGCTTGCCTGCTTGGTACCAGGCCTCACATCGCTGCCAAACCCCCACTTTCCCCCCCTCCCCCACACACGGCGCCTTCCGACCTTCTTTTGTCCTATTATCCCTACCAACAACTTTATAAATATATATACTACCTCTTTAAGAACATCCTTATCTCCATACAATTCCCAAACACTTATCTGTCTTATCACATCACAAAAATTTCACCATAACTTCCTCGTCAATACGCAGCCACCCCCCCAAGCTTAACTTTCTCAAGGACATCCCCCCTCTAACACAGCCCCCCTCCCTCAACACCCCTTCCTCCCCAACCCCTTCCCTCTCCCCCAACACCCCAACAACACCCGGCGACGCTCAGCACCAAGTCCACCAACACGCCCCACACACAAGTATTCACTCAAGCAGCCTCTTCCCTCTGTCCCTACGAGATGCGTTACAAGTTTAATCCTTTCACTGGACGTCTTAGTGCTCCCTCGCCGCTCGAAATCCCTAGCGTGAGTGTGGTGATCGTGGTGGTGGTGGTGGTGGTAGTGGTAGTGGTAGTAGTAGTAAAAGTGTTGGTAGTAGTATTAGTGCTAGTGGTGGTGGTGGTAGTAATAGTGATAGTAGTGGTAGTGGTAGTAAAAGTGGTGGTAGTAGTATTAGTGGTGGTGGTGGTAGTGGTGGTAGTGGTAGTGGTAGTAGTGGTAGTGGTGGGGGTAGTAGTGGTAGTGGTGGGGGTAGTAGTATTAGTGGTAGTGGTGGTGGTGGTAGTAATAGTGGTAGTAGTGGTAGTGGTGGTAGTAGTATTAGTGGTAGTGGTGGTGGTGGTAGCAATAGTGGTAGTGGTGGTGGTGGTGCAACGTAAATATACAAGCACTTATTATACGTAGATAGGCGCCATGTCCTTCTCCTGACTATAGCAAGGTCATTGGTGTTGTGGTGTTGATGTTTGAGCGTGTATAATAAGGTGGTGTTTGTGTGTGTGTGTGTGTGTTTCTCTTTTCTCTCTCTCTCTCGCTCTCTCTCTCTCGAGCACCAACGCCTTAACTACGCACATGTGAGAAAATACGTAAACAAAAATACTTGAAACGTAGTTGAAATACCGACGTGACGAGAGAGAGAGAGAGAGAGAGAGAGAGAGAGAGAGAGAGAGAGAGAGAGAGAGAGAGAGACGTGATGCTGAAGTAAACAGGAATGGCGGTTACCTACCTACACAAAGTAAATAATCATTGTCAATAACCAAAAAATCATATATTTTTATACTTCGGAGAGAATTGATTATGATAAACTGCGTAATTTCTCTCTCTCTCTCTCTCTCTCTCTCTCTCTCTCTCTCTCTCTCTCTCTCTCTCTCTCTCTCTCTCTCTCTCTCTCTCTCTCTCTCTCTCTCTCTCTCTGCCTTATCGTTTTATCTGTATTATCGATATATCTTGTGGTACCTTCTCCTCGTATTTTGACAAGCTTTATACCAAGATTAATAGAGTACTCTAGATCCTGCTTTATACATACTTTGACGCGTTTGAGTCAGATTAAAATTTTGACTATAACATTCATACGCTAACTATAAAACCTAAGGAAGGAAGATAATAGCCTGCATGCGCTATAGGCTCCAACATAAAAAAAAGAATATATAGTAAAAAAAAAAAAAAAATAGAGGAGGAAAATAAAGTGATAAACCTCTCGAGAGTGTCAGTGATGGAAAAAAAATGCTAGGATATGTATTACTATAGACAATAATAAGTGAATGAGTATAGAAGATAAAGGGTTATATTAAACACACTAGGCAATACTATACGAGCTGAGTAAAGTGAATGAATGGAGGTTATTACGAAGTCCAACCATAGTAGTAATTGCGTAGTAGTAGTAGTAGTAGTAGCATTAGTAGCATTAGTAGTAGTAGTAGTAGTAGTAGTAGTAGTAGTAGTAGTAGTAATTGCGTAGTAGTAGTAGTAGTAGTAGTAGTAGTAGTAGTAGTAGTAGTAGTAGTAGTAGTAGTAGTCGTAGTAGTAGTAGTAGCATTAATAGTAGTAGTAGTAGTAGTAGTAGTGGTAGTAGTAGTAGTAGTAGTAGTAGTAGTAGTAGTAGCATTAGTAGTAGTAGTAGTAGTAGTAGTAATAGTAGTAGTAGTAGTAATGTGTATTATGAAGGCAAGCAGTGTGGGCGCCTCTGTATAGTTCATTGCGGTGCCACACACACACACACACCACCACCTTCCGTTGTTGCTATCACTGACGTCACATCACTTAGATAGGACAATAGCTACGCCTAACAACAGCGTTATTGGTGCTGAGGTTGCTATTATCTCTGTTGGTTATCGTTATTGTTGTTATCATTATTTAATCATTATTATCATTTTTATCATTACTATTATCATTATCATCATTATTATTTAGCTATGGTTGTAATAGAAGTAGTAGTAGTAGTAGTAGTAGTAGTAGTAGTAGTAGTAGTAGTAGGAGAATGGCACTAGTGGTAGTAGAAGTGATCATTACTATAACAATATTACAATGATAACAATAAAGGTAATAATGATAAGGATAATAATGATAGTAATAACGATAACAATCATAACATTTGTTCAAGTATTGGGGAACATTATTGGGTTGTGACAAAGAAAAAAAAATGCATCAAGATTGAGTTCATTGGTGTACGTTTTGTTATCTGTTAACATTAGTTATTTATTTGTTATCTTTGTTATCATTTGTTATCTGTTAGCATTAGCTATTTATTTGTTGTCTTTGTTATCATTTGTTATCTGTTAGCATTAGTTATTTATTTGTTATCTTTGTTATCATTTGTTATCTGTTAGCATTAGTTATGTATTTGTTATATTTGTTATCATTTGTTGCCTGTTAGGATCTGAATAATGCTAACAGATAACAAAACGTACACCAATGAACTGACTTCTGAATCTTGGTGTATTTTTTTGCATCACAAGCCAATAAATTTCCCCAATACTTGAACTGATTTCTTGGCACACACACACACACACACACCACACACACACACACACACACACACACACACACACACACTAAGGTTTCAGCATCCCGTACATAGCACCGCCGCCGCTGTTCCGTCCGCTAGTGTGTGGTGTATGCAGCGGCACCTTTTCTGACGCTTATGCCCTTCATCACTAACCCAAAATGCCCCTTGAGAATTAAATCCACGTTATTAATAAATCACCAAAAACATACACAATAGTTTTTTTTAAAGATATATATAATACAACCACAGAAAAATATATCTACGTAATAATCAAATCACCAAAAACATACACAGTAGGTTTTTTTTATACTTATAATGCAACAATCCACACAAAAATATATTACGTTATTATTAAATCACCAAAAACATACACCGTAGTTTTTTTTATATAATACAACCACACACACACACACACACACACAACACACACACACACACACACACACACACACACACACACACACACACACACACACAACACACACACACACCAAAGCACACAAGAAAAACAACAACACACACAACCCGTAAACACACAAGACACTGGCAATGAGTATGACGAAGTTTAAAGTGGCAAAATGCGGTAGAAGCATGCATCAGAGTCACGTGAACACAGAAGTCGCAGTATGACCCCCCGTTCTCCTAACACCAAGATCACCGGTCAGACCCCCGTCCTGCAGGGCAGAGGTATGCCACGGTGGGTCGACCCTCTTTAGTTTCCTGCGACGGAGGGAGGCCCTTTGACCCACTGGCTGGGGTGCATATTCCCGTTTTCTGGAAGAGCATGTGGCGTTTACTCCTGAATACGTCAGGTTAGGTTACGTTAGGTTACGGTTAGGGTAGGTTAAGTTTTCCTGGTAATTAGGTAACTGCAATGAGGGTATTTTCGAGAAGTTCCTGTGGTTAGTTTCGGAGCTATATATATACAGCCAAGCGTCTTCACTCAGAAACCACATACTCGCATAGACTTAGAGAACGGGAATATGCGGCCGCGGTGAGACAAAGGAGCCCCGGCCGCTTACCCTCATGAACGCTGACACGGCGGTAATGTTTGTTTGGACTGATCCTGGTAAAGAATGTTAAGGCGGGGTGAGGGTCGCTTCTCACCGCCTCGTAGGGTTTCCAGGAGCCCAAGGACGCCAAACATTCCATGCAGAGACAGTCAATGGCCTGACGGAGGATAGGTGGCTGCAGGAATCAGTTGATGCGTGTCTCTGATGAGCAAATTCCATTGGTTATCGCGAGTTTGTTTTGATCACCGCGTCACACACAGAGAACGAATCTTGGGGCACTCCCTTCGGCTTGCACAGTGCACCATGGAAGTGGAACAACAAACCTAACTTCCTTTTTGTCTGATATTTCCCAGTCACTAGGTATTGCCTCACATTATATAAGGCAGCCGTGAATATATCCTGCGTTAGTACACCAGGAGAGAGATAATACTAAACAGCTTAACCCCTTGAAGCCCAGAACGTAATTTCCATTGTAATTTAGCTACCATTAGACAATTTTTAGTGACTTTAAGCAACATTCTATAGCTATGACCTGCTTAGTATCCTTGTCCACTAACTAATTTGGTTTATTAGTTACTTTTCGTTATTTTATGGCTAACAACAGACGATTTTTTATAGCAAAGGAAAGATCTGGGCGTGTTAAGAGGCATTATATAATTGTCATCGGTGAGCACCAAGGCGGCGGCGGGATGAGAGTGTCGTGTCGTGGCCAATCATCTATATATATATATATATATATATATATATATATATATATATATATATATATATATATATATATATATATATATATTATATATATATATATATATATATATATATATATATATATATATATATATATATATACGTACTGTTTGTGTGTACGTTTGCTGCTCGTCCTCTACCATCAATAACACTTTAGTCGCCACTACACTAATGTCGCCAGGCGCCATATATTACGAATTTTAGCATCACTACAGACTTATACGTGTATGTGCCACTGAAGAGTCATGCACAGTAGTTTATATTATGTACTGTAGTGATGCTAAAAATCGTAATACATGGCACCTGGCGACATTAATGTTATTGACGGTAAACATGCTGACTGATACTCTACGGTAGCATTCCTTATAAACAGTATTTCAGGAATAATAATCGTAAGCCACATGATTTTTATGCGATAATTTATTTTGTGACATATTATGATCAAAACCCTGTTATTCGGAAATGTTAGTTTATTTTACCGTTAAATACTATTAATTAATTACACCTGCGTGGATGGATGTTGTGCTGAGGCGCTACATCAGTACTACAGCGGTTGACGAGTCTCTACCTGTCACACCTATGAGTTAATTAGCTCAAGTTGTAAATATTCAATGGCTGCGTACTGATCTTGTATTATAAAGGGCAAGAAAAAAAGGATATATTATCTTCCCCGCCACAAGTTGTAAATATTCAATGGCTGCGTACTGATCTTGAAGTAAAGGGCAAGGAAAAAGGGATATAGTATCTTCCCCGCCACAAGTTGTAAATATTCAATGGCTGCGTACTGATCTTGAAGTAAAGGGCAAGGAAAAAGGGATATAGTATCTTCCCCGCCACAAGTTGTAAATATTCAATGGCCGCGTACTGATCTTGAAGTAAAGGGCAAGGAAAAAGGGATATAGTATCTTCCCCGCCACAAGTTGTAAATATTCAATGGCTGCGTACTGATCTTGAAGTAAAAGGGCAAGGAAATAAAGAACACAGTATTTATCTTCCCCGCGACACTTGCTCACGCGGCTACCTTAAT